>JAOUZG010019144.1:7069055-7080200 GCA_026289955.1 Argiope argentata
GTGTGTGTGTGTGTGTGTGTGTGTGTGTGTGTGTGTGTGTGTGTGTGCATATTAGTATTCCATAAAATAGACCATTCGATATTCCAGCCAGTCCAGCAAGGTATAATTTTGGAAAAAATAATAATAATAATTTTTATCTTGAAACAATTTTTAGAATTTTTTATTAAAATTAAAGGCATTTTTGATGTTTTTTTCTTATAATTTTCAAATATATTTCAGCAATAATTTTTTTAACTAAATTAAAATTAAAATAATTCAATTTTTTAATGATAATTAAATTTTTTTCTGCATGTGTGTGTGTCTGTCTCTCTGTCATTTTGTTTTCCATTAGATAAACCTTTCAACATACAACTAACCAGGGCGGCAAGATAAAAAAAATTTAAAGGATAACTTTAAAATTTTTTTAAACATTTTAATTAGGATTTAAAAAAATTAAAACTTAATTAATTTTTGTTGTTTTCTTTTCATAAAAAAGTAAGAAAAAGTTAAAATGAAAGCAATAAAATAATGTTTGCATCATCTTAAAATTCAAAATCTTTTTAATGGTAATTGTTATCCTATATTTTTCATGAATTATGACATTTTTTCATTTCCTACTATTAACTCCTCTTACTCACCCTACACACACGGACACCCCCCCCACACACAGAACAAATTTTCAATCATTGATGAAAATTGATGAATTTCAATCATTGATGATTTAATTTATCCAATCACGTTCAAGTAATTTTTTTTAATTGGTAGTGGATAACAATTGATGCTAAAACAGTTTTTTCAAAAGTTAATTAATTATTTTTTAATAATTAATTAAAACTATCTTTCTCTCAAAAGTCATCGTCTCTCCGCTGCCAAATAAGTAACGAATTCAGTTTGTTTTTTCCCACTCTAAAGAGGTTAGACTAAACATCTTTTTGGCCGATTATTTTAAACGACTCCGTTTATTTTCATAATGCTCGATGCATTTAAAATCAAACATTGTTAGTTAACCGATTTTTCCAAATCATTTTGAAGTAACTTCAAATTAAAATAATGTAGAATAATGAAAATGAGAAATTTCTAATCTGTATAGCTACTCAACTGGTGTAGAAAAATCTCCCATTCTGCGTTACCACAGTTGAATTCTCAATTGGATTTGAAAATTCAATGCTAGTATAATTTTTTGAGGAATTATTTATAGTAATTCCAAGTGTTACGCCAGGTAGTCTGGTAAGTAGGGCGTTAGTTTCGCATCTCTTGGGCTGCAAGTTCGAACACCATATATAGAAAGTTGTCAGGAATTTCGCTTTTATTTTTGCTGCTTAGTATTTTTATTTTGCCAAATTTATATTAATTGTAATTATTTAATGAAAAATAACTAAAATAAGAAAATATTTGTTAACCTAAGTAGGAATTGATTTTTAAAAAAATGTTTTTTTTCTTAATTAATGGTTTTCTTAAATTTCCTTATCATTTTCCACGGAACATCTCTTCATTATTGCGAAATTCCAGCCATTTTTCTGTTTCTTCATATTTAATCACTTTACTTACTTCCATTGTCAAAAGCTAGGCAAAAAAAGTACTATTTATTTGCTATTTCTACCGTATATATGAGAAATCTGAAATTAATACCACATTATTGCATAAGATAATTTTTTTTAATTCTAAATATTTAGATTTTTAATGACTCTAAAATATTATGGAATTCCATTAAATTAGGATGAATCATGTGTGTAATAAACAGAACGAATACAAAGCCATTGAAATTATTAAGCAATTAAGATTTTAATGCCCATCAAAACTTAATGCTTCAAAATATTTCATTGAGAAAATTATTAAACCACATTATAAGAAATTCAATTTAATTCTTTCCTGGTTGATCGATTGGTCTCCCAAGACGATGAAGTTTGAACAAAAGACGGGGGGGAGTAAACGATATTTTTAATAATGGTTTTATAGGAATTTTTGAATGTAAAGAGAAATTATATTTCAAAGATATTTTAAATGATTTCTTTAAATGTTTTGTATAACTGTACTAACTGTTCTTTTTTATAAAATTCAACTAAACCCTTTCAACGGAATTGCTCTGGAAATAACGATGTTCATGTATTTGGCTGCTACACTTTTTTATTCCTTTGGAAATAACGATGTTCATGTATTTAGCTGCTACATTTTTTTATTCCTTTGGAAATAACGATGTTCATGTATCTGGCTGCTACTTTTTTTTATTCCTTTGGAAATAACGATGTTCATGTATCTGGCTGCTACTTTTTTTTATTCCTTTGAAAATAACAATGTTCATGCATCTGGCCGCTACTTTTTTGGAAATAACGATATTCATGCATCTGACCGCTACTTTTTTTTTATTCCCTTGGAAATAACTACGTTCCTGTATCTGTCTGCTATTTTTTTTATTCCTTTGAAACTAACGATGTTCATGTATCTGGCTGCTATTTTTTTATTCCTTTGGAAATTACGATGTTTTTGTATTTGACTGCTATTTTTTTTTAAATTCCTTTGCAAATTTTGTTAGTATTATCACTCGCAACCAAAAATTTTTTAAACTGTGAGTTATAATTCCTAATTGAATTTTCAAACTTTCATAACTGCACATTTTGAAAAATTCTTAAATATTGGTAAAAGTTAAGAAAATTATGTTCTGTTAGGAAGGTTTAATAAACTATGAAGAAAAATAATTCAGAAATAAATTTTTTTACCATTTTTGAATTTTTGACTGCATTTTTAAAGTTAACATTGAATTTCTTTGAACTATTTTTAACGAAAATGATGATGAATTTTTTTTTCTTTTAGAAGGAATTTGCAAGCAGAAAAAGAAAAAAACAAATAAGTTATTAAATAGCTGAAAAAGTGCAACTAATTTTATTTTATTGCTATCTAAATAGTAAAATCTATTATGCATCTTCTATGAAAGATTATATTACATACTGATATACTGACATATTGATTCATCTGTCTACTGGTATTGACAGGACGTAGTATAAAATATTAGGCCGCATCTAAGGATTATACGTTGCCGAGGATAATGCACAGGATGTTACGGTAGAATAGAGACAAAATAAAAATAACAATAATTCTCCTTTTAAATCTCAAGATTGTATTTTAAATCCCAGATTATGTCTGAAAATTTTCACTTTTCTGTCCTTTCTCCGTTTTGATTTTTCATTCTGCAACTATTTCATATTCTACCTTCTTTCTTTCTCCCCTCGATTAAAAGACACCTGCCTCTAGACAAACATTCCGCTTCTTCAAGGGACACACAGCGGCCGGAAGTGGAACTAATTTCGCTTTGGGGACTAAACTCACAATCGCTTTCCTCTCAATAAAAAAAAAGGCATTATCACTTTTTTTTTTGGAGCTCTCTCCTGAGTTTTCTTTTGTCTCATACACTATTCTTTTCTTTCCCCCACCGAACCTTTCCCTTTCTTCCTCCCTCTTTTTTTTTTTTTTTTTTTTCCAATTAAGGTAGGGCAGTTTCCAAAAGGGGGCTGAAGTACAAAAGTCGGCACGTTTCCTAGATGTTTTTTATTTTGTTGCCTGTAAATATTGACATCCTTAGTCGAAGAGTTTTTCGAAGTACTCGCACGCTTGTTAAAGTATCGACTTAGGCCTCGGCTTTACGGTCGTTGAAGGACCGTAAAGTATTTTCGCAGTGTGACCGTAAAACCGACCTGTGCCCTTTCTTTTCTCCACTTCAAAGAAGTGCCGACAAAAAGTACTCACACCTGATGTCGGTCCGTTATTTATTAGACAAAAACTATACACCTAAAAGGGATTTTCTGTCTTGTTTAGACCCTAAAATGAGGTTTTATTCAGCGTTTAATAGAAAAAGAGATAGCTTTGTGTGGGAAGAATGGCTATTGTATAGATTTTCATTTTGTCTAACTTAGTAATCCTCATTCGAATGCTTTAGATAATCTGTCTCTTTTTTGATATTTTTTAATAACATTTTATTGTATCTTTGGGGTGGGTTTATGAAAACAGCGGAATTAAATTATGTAATTATATTTTTACGTTGATATTTTTTAGTTATTTTATCATTTTAAGGAAATGAAATAATTATATTGAAATTCCTTACTTATAGATTCAGCTGCTAATTTCATGTTTTGTATTTTCTGAATGAAATTAAATGTGTGAACGTGTACGTAATCATCTGAAGAATATCGTTAATATATGTGTAACATGTTAATATTCATGTAATTGAAAACATGTTGTTGTTACTTATGGTGCTTGCCATATTGGACACCCCCCCAACTGATACAGCCGCAGATTTAAGCCGAAAGGAGCGTCTCTTGTTTTTGAAGTAGCGCCAACTAGGGCCGAGAGTACGACTTAGCTACACACTCACCACATTCGCTTGCACAATCCCTTTTTACAGGGGGACACATTCACACAGATAGCACACAGAACAGCCCTGCCCAAACCGGGATTCCCAGAACATGAGGAAGACGCGAGCTACCTCTGCGCCAGAAAGCCGGCTGATTGATGCTATAGATTGAATGTAATATAATAAAATTATATACATATGATGATATTGCATTAAAATTATATTCTTATTATCAGAAAAATTTCACAATAATGTTCTCGCTTTTCATATCGGATGCATTTTATTAGATAAATTTTTACTTCTAAAAAGGATTTTCTATCTTGTTCGTTTGTTTGTTTCCCCCTACATTGATATTTTGGGCTTAGATTAATAGAAAAAGAATAAATTTGTGGGAGAAGAATAGTTTTTAGAATAGTTTTTGTACTGCAAAGCTTTGTAATTCTCATTCACATGCTTTGGATATGTTTTTTTCCGTGTTTTTTCTAACATGTTTTTTTTTAATGTTTTGAGTAGGATTTGAGAAAAAAAGTTTGATTTATTATTATTTCTATTTTACTATTTTCGAATTTCTGACTTTATTTATTAGTACATTTTTAAGGAACTGTATATTTGCTAGTTATAGATTGTGATTTACCAATTTAGGTATTTATTTCTTATTTTAATCATCTATATGTGACTAAATGTTCGAAATTCTGTTTAACTTCATGGAAAAAGAATAATTTGTTACCGAAAATTCTGATAACTAAACTGGGCAGTGACTGTTAATTGGGATTAGAGTACTATTGTCCTGGGTTCGGAAACTGATTTCACGAAAATCTACCATGTGCAGGAAATTGATTAAAGCTAAATGCTTCAAGACTTAACTAGTAAAAATTTGGAGGAGGCAGTGCCATGTCTGGTAGAGAGCGTGTCCCCATATAATTCTTGAAATGTTGCCAAAACAGATATTCATTTGCATTTCAAAAAAGTTTTTTGTATGCTTAAACGTTAATACTGAAAAAAAAATTACTTTAAAGATCGGATAATTATTAATGGATATGAATTCAAATAAATAACATTTACAAATAACTTAAATTTTAAATCCATACATAGGAATAAAAAAATATTTCACGCTATTATATTAATGCTTTTTTATAATAATAGCAACCCGCTGGAGTTTCCTCGGGGGGTGGGAGGATTTTTTATTCGCCTCTCTTTTAATTTTCTAGCAGAATTCTTAATTTAGCGTTAAATTACAGATTAAATAAATTAGGGGTTTAGAAATGCATTTTAAAAACTTTAAAATCCAATTATTTGCTTGTAATTTATTTATATTTGCACACTGAAATTATTTCAATAATTTTTTTATGTGTGAATATGATTTAGGGATAATTTTAAGCATACGTAGAACTTTAATATTTAATTCACCTTTTTCAATATTAATTCAGTTTATTAGTTATAGAGCAGATTGACAATTTTAAAAAAAGGGACGCTAATCCCTTAAGTCAGCAATTAAACTGTCTTTATTGAGTCATTTACGATATTTAAAAAATAAAAAGTTGATTATTTAGTCATCTGATACTCCCTTTTTTTTATCACGTCAGAACATGATGCTGTTTTCGGGATGAGGTTTTCGGCGTCAACAAAAATCTGCAGCGGAAAAATAAAAATTTTATTACCTGCACGAGCATCTAAAAAAATCAGCTTTTAATAGGTGTTGCCCGTATTTACAAAATCTTTTATTAAAAAAATAAGTTAATAACTACAGCAAATAAAACCTAGAAAAATGTCATTTTGAGCACGTGATTACATGAAATGAAATAAATAAGAAATGTGATATTCTTTTAAACAATAAATGCGAAACAAAGTTTTTTGGATCGTTTGCAGTACTAAAGTGACTCATTCAATGAAACGATCAAAAGGAAAAATATATAACTTGCTCGAGCACGTGGTGCTTGACCGTTCAAGAAATTATGTTTTGACGTAATACATTGAAACATGCATGGCGGATTTCATTTTAGTCTTTTATCTAATTTTTAATGTATTTTTGGAAATGATAGCTATGTTGTAGAACTCTTGATGATAAAAATCATCTGTCTAATTAAATAGTAAATAGTAAGAGGGAATGTTGAAGATTCTTTTTTATAGAAAAAATTTTTAGGAAAAGTAATAGGCTACTGCATTTATGTCTTATTTGCTCAACCGTAAACAGCATATAAAAGCTAAATGCCATGTAAGCAACAGGATAAACAAACACATTTAAATTATAGAAAACTAATATTCAATTTCCAATAAATAGAAACTAAAAATTTAACAAATAATTCTAACCTTTTCCTGCATTACTTTTGAAATTACACTTTTCGAAATCTTAGTCATTGTTCAAGTAGGCAATGAAATAAAATTCTAAGTATGGGAGCGTATATAAATTTACTTACTGAGTATCACCTATACTTATAGTTTTTAAATCAGCTGATTAAGATTTTACCTAGGGGAGATGGACAAAAAGGAATAATAGTTGTGGTGTTTTTTTCTCAACAGAGTCATGTACTCTTTTCAGACTGTTATGCTTGAAACTTTGTATCTTTGTATGTTTCAAACGGTACAATAATTTTCTAAATGAAAAAATCCAACCTTTTCCTGAATTACTTTTGAAATTATACTTTTCAAAATTTTAGTCATTGCTCATGTAGGCAATGAAATGAAATTCTAAGTATGGGAGCGTATATAAATTTCATTACTGAGTATCACCTATACCTACAGTTTTTAAATCAGCTGATTAAGATTTTACACAGGCTAGATGGACATAAATGAATAATAGTAGTTTTTCCTCAACAGAGTCATGTAACTTGAAACTTTCTATATTGTATGTTTCAGATTGTACAATAGTTTTCTAAATAAAAAAAATCTAAATATTTCCTGCATTAATTTTGAAATTATACTTTTCGAAATCTTAGTCATGGTTCTTGTAGGCAATGAAATAAAATTCCAAGTATGTGAGTGTAGATAAATTTCCTTACTGAGTAGCAAGTATACTTATAGTTTTTAAATCAACTGATTAAGATGGACAGAAATTAATAATAGTAAGGGTATTTTTTCTCAACAGAGTCATGTACTCTTTACAGACTGTTATGCTTGAAAC
Organism: Argiope argentata; assembly: GCA_026289955.1. NCBI lineage: Eukaryota > Metazoa > Arthropoda > Arachnida > Araneae > Araneidae > Argiope > Argiope argentata. The sequence goes on from JAOUZG010019144.1 coordinate 7,076,495, forward strand.
TTTGTATCTTTGTATGTTTCGGATGGTACAATAATTTTCGAAATGAAAAATTCTAATCTTTTCCTGCATTACTTTTGAAATTACAATTTTCGAAATCTTAGTCATGGTTTACATAGACAATGAAATAAAATTCCAAGTAAGGGAGCGTAGATAAATTTTTTACTGAGTATCACCTATACTTACAGTTTTCATATCAGCTGATTAAGATTTTACTCAGGGGAGATGGACAGAAATGAATAATAGTAGTTTTTTTCTCTACAGAGTCATGTACTCTTTTCTGACTGTTATGCTTAAAAATGTGTCGCTTTGTCTGTTTCAGATGGTACAATAATTTTCTAAATGAAAAATTCCAACCTTTTCCTGCATTAATTTTGAAATTACACTTGTCAAAATCTTAGTCATGGTTCACGTAGGCAATGAAATAAAATTCTAAGTATGGGAGCGTAGATAAATTTCCTTACTAAATAAAATTCTGAGTATGGGAGCATAGATAAATCTCCTTAATAAGTATCAAGTATACTTACAGTTTTCATATCAGCTGATTAAGATTTTACTCAGGGGAGATGGACAGAAATGAATAATAGTAGTTTTTTTCCTCTCAACAGAGTCATGTACTCTTTCCTGACGGTTATGCTTGAAACTTTGTATCTTTGTATGTTTCAGATGGTACAATAATTTTCTAAATGAAAAATGATCTTTAAATTCCATACTTGTTTTGTAAACAAACTTGGAAAGATTAATGATGAAACAACACCGCAGTATTAACTCGACTGTTAACTCTACCACAACCAAAATACGGATCTTGATTGTTTTGAGTAAGATGCTAAGTGTTGATTTGACCTTTGAGTTAATTTATTATTCCTATCATCAACAGAACCCATTTCTCTTACGCAGTCTCGAGGGACCCTTGAGTCAGCTTCATCTGAGCAGCAAGAGGCACTGAATTACCACTCTTCAGTTATTTTGATTTAACCTTCTGTAAGCTACTTACAGGAATACAAAGTCTTTGTCAGATTATTAGCGAAATGCACACATCACTCCTCATCCATTTTATTGTTCTGACAGTCAGTTACTGGGTACCAGAAAGGGATGCCCAGAGCGCTGCAGGTTCGCAATCAAAGTTCTAATCCAATTTCCTCGAGACTCCTCCCTGGAAGAATTTAAACGTTGTTTTACTCCCACGCAAAGTAACTTAATTCCTAGTTTCCTACAATAAATAGTTCCGTAATTCCTTTCAATCATTCTGTACAATGTTTGTAATTCATGCCCTTTTAATGGATTTTTTTTCTTGCTTCTTCCGGTTGGTAAAACTCGGCATTTTCCTCGTTGTGGCAGAAAACTGAAGCCCACCTTTTGAATGATTCGTACAATTTAACCTTTTGAGTGAATAAATATACTTGGCTTTACAACTAAACTTCAGAAAACCATGCCAAAAAAATTTCTAAGTCAGGGTTTCTTCTGATTTAGGCTCTTTCGTTTTGGCGAAAATATTTGCCGCTATTTAGCATCAGAAGTAATGCCAAAATGGAGAGGAAATCCTACAACTAAATTACATTTGTAGTGATACCTTAAGGAGCTAATTATTGCATCACTAGGGCATAGCTCTGAAAGGATATGAATGTCACCCATAATAGTTGTTGTTGTTGTTTCTTATGGCACTTGTCATGAACAAGTTCGCTGAGTTAGTCAGCCATTTAAGCCTAATCACCTAATCTTCATAGCAATTGAGCTCATTTTTTGTCCATATTATGATAATGTGAATTCAATGTTATAAGGTGAATTCAATTTATATTGTTGCTGTTGTTACTAATGGCCCTTGCATGGACAAGCCCGCTGACCGTATTTAAGCCGAAATATAACTTCTCTTGTTTGTAGCAGCACCAACTAGGGTCAAGAGTGCGCCTTTTGCTACTCATTCATCACATTCGCTTGCACAGCCCCTTTTTACAGGGGGGGGCATTCTCATACCTCACAGATAGAGCATAAAGAACAACCTAATCGGGACTCGAGCCTGGGATGCCCAGATCACGAGAAAGATTCAATACCTCTATGTTAGAATGCCGGCTCGACATAAATCTAATAGTAACCATTACGTTGAAGGTCATGTGATAACCCAAAATTAAATTTTGTGTTACTTACAAATGTTGTTATCAGGGCCTGACTAAGGCAGGGGCATCCGGGGCAGTTGCCTAGGGAACCCACGTAAATGAGGGTCCCAAAATTGAATAGAAATTTTATTTTACGTTTCCTTCTTTAATGAATGCTCTTAATTACTAAAATAGTGAAGCAGAGGGGACCCCAAAGAAGTTTTTGCCCCGGGCCCCAACTAGGTTAAGGCGGGCCCTGGTTGTCGTTGTAGTTAATAGTGGTACTTGCCATGGACAAACTTCACCTAGGCATTAGTGAATTTAAGTCGAATGAGCGTCTCTTGTTTTTGAAGTAGAGCCAACTAGGACTAAGAGTATTATTTATCTACACACTCATCACAGCCCCTTTTTTACTATGTGGGGGGGGGCACATTCACACACCTTATAGATTGAACATAGAAGAACAACCATGCCCGAACCGGGACTCAAATCCGGTAAGCCCAGATCTAGGTGAATTAGTAGTAAACCCAAATATAGAAGGATGTCATTCTAGTAACTGATAGATCTTAAGTTGCTGCAGATACAACAACCTGAAGATTAATCAAAAATGTATTTTAGGAAATAACTTAATTTCAATAAGACACAAACTTAATATTAGCTATGCAAAAATCGATTATCTGTATTTCAAGCTCTCTTCTTCAAATTTGTAAATTGTATTGCCTGCTAAATTTTAAATCAGCACCCATTCATTTCAAAAGAATACTCCCGTAATTGTTTCAGAATTATATTTTATTCAATTTTTAGAGAAAAGGTTTCAAGTGAGTATAACTTGATTCATTAAATGGTTTTAGGCTAGAAATTTGTCAAGGGATATTGACATTAAAATTCATTTGGCCATATTTAAAAAATAATTAACATTTCATTTCAATTAAATGTAAAAAAATATTAAATTTGTTCGTTGGCATATCAATTTTCAATTTACTTTTTATAATGTTATGTTTTTTTAGAAGAAATCATGAAATATGTTATTGACTGTTTTAACAGAATCTGAAACAGAAAGATGTAGCGAGGATTTTTTATTGGTTAATAAGGAATTAAATTCGTAAGAAAAATGATGAAAGAAGTTAAAAAATTAATCCAATTCTTTTTTGAAAATTTATAAATGCCATTCGACAATATAAACAAAGAAGGAACTGACATTCATGTGATTACTGTAACTGGAACATGTTTTATTAGTGAAAATTATATTCTTGATAATCATGGTAACTTCAACTTTTCTATCTATATCTTTATCTTTCTTCTATTTCTTCTTTTTATTTATAAAATTATTGTTTTAAAACTATACTCCTTGTTCTGCAATTGATCTAATTTATAGAATCATCGTATATTTTCCAAATATTAAATTTTAACTTTGATTCTTAGAAATGGACAATTACAAGTCTACTTATTCTACTCACGCTGACTAATTATTGCCTAACATAATAACAGCTAAAAGTACATTTGCATAAAATATTTTTACTGAGTATTAAATCACTGTCAATTCAATATACAGAAAGCAATAGTTCACTTTAACTGCGCAATCCTTTGATTGATTGGTGTACCGGACGAAATAGCCATCG
>JAOUZG010019144.1:7080210-7090518 GCA_026289955.1 Argiope argentata
CTTCTATTTCTTCTTTTTATTTATAAAATTATTGTTTTAAAACTATATTTCTTGCTCTGCCGTTTATATAATTTAGAGAACCATCGTGTATTTTTCGAACATTAAATTTTAACTTTGATTCTTAGAAATGGACAATTACAAGTCTACTTATTCTACTCACGCTGACTAATTATTGCCTAACATCATTAACAGCTAAAAGGCCATTTGCATAAAGTGTTTTTACTGAGCATTAAATCACTGTCAATTCAACATAAAGAAAGTAATAGTTCACTTTAACTGTTCCTATTTCACCACTTTCCCGAACTTCGAATTCTTTTCGAGCTATTTATCTTCTCGGATAACCCGGCCATTAAAGAGAGTAGAAGCTAGAAAGGTTCTGATATCAGTCTAATTCGTTTCCCATTCACTCATGACTTTTATTAACACTATTGAGAGCATGACTTGAAAGTTAAATTTATTTGAAGAAACAGGAAAGCTAGCTCTGATCTCGTGATGAATTTCTAAAATATGCGTGCTATCACTGCAACTGTCTTCTGTCGGCAGTGATTAATTGTATGCAGCATTTAAAAGACTTACGCAATGTTGCTATGTACAAGATTACTTTTGTACTGAATTTCTCTTAAGTGAAATAATTTGGAAATGTTAATTTGAGCTTAGAAGTAATTTGTTTATCTTTAAACCTACCATAACAGTGTTAGAAAGATTTTTTTACAGAAAAAAAGCTATAGGTTCATAAAAAAATATTCAGCAAGAACATTTAATAAAGCTTTTTCCTTTGGGGAGCAAAAGCTGAAAAGATCGCTACATATTGTAGCCACATGATCATACGTAAATTTGCATATTGATAAAAATTATTGAACACACGTTAATTTATAAAATAAAAAATATATGTATTAAATATGTAATAAAAATAATAAGTCATGCTGATTAAATAATTTTATACATTTTAAGAGAGTAAAAAGTTTATTTATTAATATTTTTGATGCCAAATCATTCAGCAACTTTAACATGATATCATGGTTATCGTTCCATGGATTTGATTATTATCCTAGTAATGCAATTGCTTTTCGTTAGGTTATTTAGATATAAAATTAGCTTTATAATATAAAAAAATTATTCTCCATAGTAATACATGATTATAATTATAATTTCTACCACCTTAATGTAAATTACTTTCTACTTTATTCACTTGTTTCTTCATCCACATCCTACACCAAAGCGTTAACGAATTATTTGACCTCCAGAAAAGTTATCTGCATAAGCTGACAGTTTCATGAAGAATTAATAGTAACAACACAAAATGTATTTCGATAAATAATTCCATAAATAGTAATCTGTACTTTTCTTTTTAAAAAAAGCTTGAAAAATTTAAACTTTATAAAAAGGTGGATGGAGCAATAAAGGTTCCTCTTTAAAATTGAAAAGTCTTTATATATAATTAAATTTTAATAGAATGAAAGCTTAGGGCATCAGATTTTTTTTCTCATCGAAAAATGTACTCTAATAAAGTGATCAAGAAATCCCAGCATGCATTTTAATTGTTTGATAGTTACGAATTTATTTAACTTTCTATTTCGATGTCGCATCTTAATTGGAACTTTTTTTATTATTTTATTTACAATGATAACATAACAAGAATTTCAGACATTAAAGAGTTTCTAAATCCTTATTACATTCTAAATTACTTAATAATTAATTGTAGAACGATAAAACCAAAAAATCAGTAATTTGATGCGTTTCTGTGTTGTTGTTGCTGATCCCCTTAGTCTAGACCCCTAGACCAAGTCCAAAAGATCATGTCGCTCCAAAAGATCAAAAACACTCTCGCTGTCATCCGACAGTTGCCTCTCAGAGGCACCGATACAACAAATAATATGAGAGGGAGAGGCAATAGCCAAGCAAGGGCAAGAAGAAAAGGTCCTATTAGGACCGTCGAAGACCAGACTTCTAATGTGGCCAGACCTTAGCCTAGCTAAGGCAGATTGGGCAAGTCTTGAGCGGGTGTTCTGCAAAGATAAACCTGGGTGCTCTGCGGCATAACAGTCGTGTTCAGGAGGAATCCTCCAAATTGATTTTACTTGTCAATAAACATGGAATGAATCTCTGAGACTTTTAAAACAGATGATGGAGGAGTAGAGAGTTTACTACCTTTCACGGCAAGTCGATCTGCGACATCATTACCATGGATACCAACATGAGAGGGAATCCATTGCAAGCACACAGAACCCACCTGGGACAACGTAGCCAATTTGGCAACAATATATTGCTCCAATTTATCATAAATGCATGGCCAATACCTCAAGTATTGAACGGAGCTTCTGCTATCAGTCAAGATCAAACATCACTGACACCAGAGTCCAGGGCGAGACTCAGTAATTTGATGCGTATATCATACATGTTATTATACTCAAAGAGGTATTGCAGTACTGAAATCTGTTTGATTTTTCAGATCGATAATTTATTTTACAATATTTATTTTATCGAGTGTTCGGGTTCTTATCTTAAGTTCAGGTTCAGTTATTGGGATCCCTCTGAAAAACAAATGCGAAAATGTTTTCTAGTTGTATATTAAATCCCTTTAATTTTATTAAGACAAATACAAAATTTGTTTCAATAACCACATACTTGAAAAAATGCAATAAGCACAGGAACAAAATGTCTTCAATAGATTTCTTTCCTATAGCTTTTTTATCCTTACCTGACGAAGATGTCATTTCTTATTATCTGATTAATATAACGTTGTCCTCATTTGTTCTAATAATGATCTTACAAATTCATAGATGGTAAAGATCTAGTTACAGATGAATAACAACCAAAACTTTTCTAACTGCATTAATTTAATTCATATGTTAATTAGTTATTTAATAAATCAGCATAAGAATTATTTAATTAAAATTATTATTTAGTAATAATTAATTTATGTTTTTACAAATAAATACATTTCTTTTTGCTAGCTCTGATAAGACTATATATAAGACTCGTATCTAAAAACAAATATACTGCCAGACTAGTTTTTCAGAACTCAAACAGTTCCAAAGCGTTAACACTTGCTTATATAATTAAACAACTAAACGAGCATTCTCGAAAACAAGAGGGGAAGTTAAAAGACATAGGAAGATGTCGGCATCGGGACTTCTTGATTCACAGATGCACAAGAGAATTATAGGGTTAGACGAAACCGGACGAATGTTTCTAAACGATTTTATCATAAGTAATCGATTAGGGCTTTCCAATTTATATACTAAATGGCCCATTACATTTTCTCAATGCATTTTAACCTCGTAGTTGCACTATTGCGTGCAGTAAAAGAACACGAACGTCGAACATGAAAATCGCGTGCTTGGGATGGGGAATCGCACGTGCACATTCTGTGTCAAATCTCGTGACATTGAGGCGCGGTTTGGAGTGCGTAATTCATTTTACTTCGATACGATAATCGAGATTAATATAAATAACAAGCATGTTCAATCTTTTAAGGAAATATGCAAATTGCCATTGCAAGGAAAATAACATGAATTGATAATTTTTGATTCCTTTGACATGAAACCGATGATTGAAAATGCTTTCAAAGCAAGACTCGTGGATTTTCATACAGATACAATTTTTTATTATAATAAGTATCATTTCATCATTACAAATTCATTGAGATTGCATCATTACAAATTCATTGAGATTGCATCATTACAAAATTTTTGAGATCTGCACCGATATTTCATACTGGTAGACAAATATGTACAATTGTAAAACTTATGGTACTACATATTGTTCAAAATATTATTGTATTTGAAATTTAAATTTATATTTATAAATTTTTCAGACTATTCATTATGTTATTATTAAAATTATTCTGATTATTCATTATGTTAGCTTCTTGAAATTTTAAAAAAAGGTTTAAATTAAAAATTTTATAATAGATAAAAAAAAGTACAATAAAAGCTTTGAAATAGTGCTTATACAATAAAACAAATTCAAGCTATAATTATACAATAAAAAAATACAAATTATAACTAAGCTATAAAAAATGACTATTCTATTTTGATGCAATAAATAATAACTGGCAAATTTGCAAAAGTATAGGTTAAATAAATATAAACATTTTAAAAATACTTTAAAAGCAACTCATTTTTATAGAATATTTGGGCCATTTAATCGTATTATTTTCATAATTACCTTATTAGAGATACATTCTGCTTACGAATGAGTTTCTGCATTCAGGGACCGACATAACCTAGTTGGGATCTGGGCAAAAACCTTTTGGGGGTCCTCTCTGATTTATTACTTTAGTAATTAAAAACATTCATTAAAAAAAAACGTAAAATAAAATTCGATTTGGGGGGGGTACGTAAAAAAGGAACGTAAAATAAACGTAATCCACGTAAAATAAGCGTAATGGGGGGGGACGTAAAAAAGGAACGTAAAATTCGATTTGGGGGCCCCCAGTTATGTGGGTGGCCGGGGCAACTGCCTCGTATGCCTTAATCAGGATCTGTCTGCATTGATATAATTACGAATTAATATTTCTAATATATTTTTGTTAATTATTATATTAATTATTTCTATTTTGTTTTTTGTTAAATTATTCCGAATGTTAAATGATTCAATTTATTAGAGATGTTTAAGAAGACAGTATTTCAAAAAATGGGTAGCCTATATTCATATTTATTAAGTATTTTTTTTATTAAATCGATTGTTTATTTCTCTGTCCTTCAGTAATCTGGAAATATGACCTCAACAACAGGTAATTAAGATTCACTTCATTAAAAAAATCCATTACATAAAGCAAATTAAACTAATATGAATTTCATAAAAATTTTAATATTAAACGGATGAAATATAAGAACATGTAATACAAATTTTACGAAAAGAAAACAAATTTTTAAAAACATCTAGGAAGTAGCTTAATGTAAAATTTTAGTTTGAATTGATTTAATTTATTGTACTATTTTTTTTATATTTACGTTATTTTAGTTTCCAAAAAAGATGATTGGTTGGTCTGAAGTTTTATGGGACAGAAACCAATAAGAAGGTTATACTATGCCAAAAAAGGTTATCTCTAATTCAGAGCCCAGCAAAAACTGTTTCTATAAAAGTGACACAAAATAAAACCATTGATAAAACGATGAAAACACACACACACACACACACAGAGAGAGAGAGAGAGAGAGTAGTAACGAAGCCATAACAGTGAGTCCAAATTAAGAAATAAAAACCAATAGACTTTAAAAAGATAAAAAGATTCTCATGTAGATCTGTGCCAAGAAACAATACCAAAGTCACTGCTGTTGCATTGAAGAAAAACAAACACTTAGCATTAAAATATGAGCATCTTATAAGGATATGATAAACTGTTAATCCACCGTCCACAAAAGAAGATGGGAAAAAAATCGAATATGCCAATGTATCTTAAACCGGAAGCCGAAGCAAATTTCAGCTGTTCCCACTTCAATTTATCATCAATTACAAATAGCTCCTTTTATTACTAAAGCCCAATATACAAGAAAAGCCTGTGTCCTAACTTTACCACAGACTTTATGAACGCAAATCACAATTCGATTTATTGAAATGATATAGCTCATTCGACTCAATTATTTTTGCCTTGTTACGTTATTTCACAGTTACCTAAAGAAGATCAAAATGAACGTAAAATATTTTATAGAAGAACATAAATATTTCATCTAGAAAATTAATTATTGAATGAAGACCAAAATCAAATATACCATCGATCTTAACTGGAATCAGAAACAAACTTCAGCTGTTCCCATTTCAATTTATCATCAATTACAAATAGCTCCATTTATTTCTAATGCAGAGTATGCAAGAAAAGCCTGCGTCCTAACTTTACCATAGACTTTACGAACGCAAATCACAATTCGATTTATTGCAATGATATAGCTCATTCGACTCAATTATTTTTGCTTAGTTACGTTGCCTAAAGAAGATGAAAATGAATATAAAATATTTTATAGAAGAAAATAAATATTTCATGTAGAAAATTAATTATTGAATAAAGACCAAAATCAAATGTACCATCGATCTTAAACCGGAATCCGAAACAAACTTCAGCTGTTCCCATTTCAATTTATCATCATTTTCTTCCGCAAATAGATCCTTTTATTACTAATGCGTAATATACAAGAAAAGCCTGCGTCCTAACTTTACCACAGACTTTACTAACGCAAACCACAATTCGATTTATTGCCTGGGAACCTAAAATACAGTTCGAACATCTCAAACCCGCTCCTTACAGTGGCTTTTGACCTGAAGGCTAGGCAAGTAGGTGTAGTCGTAAGGTTATAAAATATGGATGGGGGAGGCAGGTAGAGAGGAACCCTTCTGACAGTTGACAGATTGTTTTTTTCCAGCCTTCAGACTACTTTGCCAAGAGGGGATGGATTTATCGTGAAATAATGAAAAAAGTGTTAAAACAAAAGGTCTCCTAGCTTCCCACTCCTCCTATGCATTTTCATCAAGAATTTCTTCATATCGTGTAATTAATAAAAGTGCACTTGAGAAGTTTGTTATCTCAATTAATGTTTCGTAACATTTCGTAGAAACGTCTTCTGAAACTTTTTGAAAAAATATATTCATAAAATTTTCCTCAAGAATTTAATAGAAAAAATAAAAGATAAATCATTGTAGTCAGATGTTAATATTTATACTCATAAATTATAAAGAAAGTTTTGAATAATTTGAATAATTCTATTATTTTAATCATTGAATGCGAGACCTAATACTTGATGCTTAATTTTTTTTAATTGTCAAGAAGTTCTTTTTCAAAACTTAGTTTTAAAACTTTTTAGCAAAATAAATAATATGACTCACTTATCAATTGACTTAATTGTTAAATATTGAATTTAACGAATGTACGTATTTTAATATAAATAACAATATGTCAAAACAAAGGAGAAATGGGTTACTTTGCTTCAAATTAATATAAAAACAGAACTATGGATTTAAAAGCCTTCTTCCTTATATAATAGTAAAGTAGCAACATTTTAATGAGAATGATGTTATTATTTCTTCATTCCAAATAATGATAAATAGGTTATTTTCCCGCATTACAATAGTACCTCTTTTGTGCAGCAAATAAAAATAACTTTAAAAAATGATAGTTAAAATGAAGTCGCATGAGTGAATTGTAAACATTGATATACATTTAGTATACATTTTTTTAAAGAGAATATAAAAGTACAATTCGTAAGCATTTAAAAGGTTTTAAAATTCTAAAATATTGTGAGACATAATAACTCACTAATAAATATGATATCATTTCTTCATTTTAAATAACGGATTGAAAGATAGTTTTCCTGTATTACAATTATAAATTTTTGTGGAAGATATTAATAAAGGATTTTAAAAAGAGAAAACTCTCTGCATTAAATAATAACTTTTGATTAATTGAATGGGAATCAAAATGGAGTCCCGAGTTTCCATTGTGAATTTTGATAGTATTCTTAATTTTTAGCTATCGATATATATTAAGGTACTATTAATTATTATAAATATCACATTTTTATGAAATTTTACTCTAAAAACTACCGAGTATAATTTTCTAAAATTTTATGTGCAGTTTTATTCAGACACGTATTTTTTAAATACTTAATATTACATCAATTTTTGTTGAAAATGGTTCCATTTTATAGATAAGAATATAAAAATGAAATTGCATTTAAAAGCATTTCAAATTCTATGATAAAGTATTAACAGCATACTAAAGAATGTGAGGTTGTCATTTCTTTAGTTTATGTAACATGTATGAAGATTATTTTTCTGAATTAAAACTGTTATATTTTTTGTAGCAAATATTAAGATTTTTTTATTATATAAATCAGAATGAGAATTGTGAATTTTGATAGTATTCTGAATTTTTAGATATCGACGTGCATTAATGTATTTGTAAGTAACTACTAATGTTAAATTCTTAGAATTTTTAACCTTTCAGTTGACATATATAATTTTTAAAATCTTTCTTTCATTTTAATAATAAAGTTTTCGAAATATTTTATATTCAGATATATTTGTTGAGTAAAACCCGTTTTTCAGATGATTAATGATATATAGTTACAAATAATACTTCAAAACATATTATTACGTACATTTCTAGATCACAATCATTTTAAATAATGTTTTCGTGTTTTTTTCTAATACATTTTCCCTTACAAAAAATAATTTGGATCAACGTTAAAACAACTATGTATAAAACAATAATACATAAAGAATATTCTACTGTTATTGATTGATTTTATAGAATTCTTAATTTTGTATACCTTTATTCTGTATTGCACATCTGGAAATAAATTCAGTATGTATCGGAATAATGTGGGTTTTTTTTTTGTAGAAATGTAATTATTATTATTCAGTTTAAAATGTGCGAATGTATGAATACTTTTAAATAAGATTTATTTTAATTATGCAATAATTTAGCATATAAGCATAGAGATATTCTTTCCTTAATCATCTACCTTGCTATGATGCATAGGCAGTTTTTCAAAATTATAAACTAAAAGGAAGTCATTGAAAGGCAATATATTTCAATATAATAATTATACCTGATATTAACACTTAAAACATTATATGAAATCTTATCTGAACTTATATAAAAGTGGAATTCTGAATTTTAAGTTTTCATATAAGTTTTTCTAAAAAGCAAGCCAGTTAAAGAATTAATAAGAGTTTTTAAGTTTTAGAACTACATTTATTGATAAATTGAAACAGAATTTATTTAAAGTAAAACTGAACCTCACGCACGTAATACATTAATAACTACATTTTCGTATTTCGTCGATGTAATTGTTAAAAAAATTAATAAACAAGTAATATAAAAAACCATTTTTTAAAAATCATTTCCTACTTTGGATATTAGAAAAAAAATCTTTTTGTCCCTTTTCATTAAATAATTACAATTGTTGTTCTCGTGCTCAGCTTTACAACGGAATTCAGAGTGCAGTAGTTTCTGAGACCTCCACCAATGATATAACTCTCGACATGGAGAACTTTGCAACCAGATTCGAACTCGCAGCACAAGGAACGCTAATCGAACGTCTTACCAACCAGACTCTCTCGACCTAACAACTACAACTACTATAGAGGGGAGAAAATGAGTTTTTAACTAAGGTCATCTGAAAAATTAAAAAAAAAATTACTTGAACTTGAGTGGTTGAGAATATTTTATTAACGATTGAAAATTTGAACAAGACATATATAGGGTGAGAGCTAGCTAATAGAAGGAATTGAAAAAAAGTAAAGGAATATCTTTCTGATTTGATCGCAATTCATATATATTTAAATAAACTGAAAATATTTATATACTTGATGCTTTTCTTTCATTTAACGATCAAACGGATCATTGAATATTAGGATTTCTCATCACTACGAATAAAAAAAATTTGATGCTCCATTTCTTTCAAAAATTTTATATTTCCTTAAAAGAAAAAAAAAGGATTCTATAATGTATCGTTTACAGGTTTCTGATTTATATGTCGTTTCCTCACTGTTTCAACCCATTTGCAAACATTCTAATGATAAAATACTTCATTTATAAGACGCAAAAATTCAGTTATACGTCATTTATGTTATTGAAAGACATTAGTTTCTTTGTGAACTGTGATAGTGACATTATGACTCCGGTTTTATTCCCAATTAAAAAATTAACTAAGATAAAATTATTTGGTTCTAATTTAAGCTATGATAAAGAATGATGCGACGAAGTCTTTTGGGATTTTTGAAAACTCACATTGAACTCTTCTGAAAAATTCTTAATTTATTTTGTCTGCCGTAAGGCCAATAAAAAAATTTTTAGTGACCGTTTTAGTAATGTTATATTTAATAAGTTTCTTCACTACCCTGGTAAAAGCTTTGAAAACTTTACTACTTTTTGTTGCATTTACATTAATCGAATTTTACATGTGTGGAAGCAATATGATAATGAACGCAATGTATGTTTTTATGAAACTTATTGTAAGTCATTTGTGCTTATTATATGCCTTTATGAAACTTATTTTATATCTTTTGTACTCAATGTATGTCTTTACGAAGCTTATTGTATGTCTTTATGAAACTTATTGTACGCCTTTTGTACTTATTGTAGGTCTTTATGAAACTTGTTGTATGTCTTTTGTACTCATTGTATGTCTTTATGAAGCCTATTGTATGTCTTTATGAAACTTATGTATGTCTTTTGTGTTTATTGTATGCCTTTATGAAACTTAATGTATGTCTTTTGTACTTATTGCATGTCTTTATGAAATTTATTTTATATCTTTTGTACTCAATGTATGTCTTTATGAAGCTTATTGTATGTCTTTATGA
>JAOUZG010019144.1:7090528-7111406 GCA_026289955.1 Argiope argentata
TTGTACTCAATGTATGTCTTTATGAAGCTTATTGTATGTCTTTATGAGACTTATTGTATGTCTTTTGTGTTAATTGTATACCTTTATGAAACTTGATATATATTTTTTGTATTCATTGTATGTCTTTATGAAGCTTATTGTATGTCTTTATGAAACTTTATTGTATGTCTTTTATGTTTATTGCATTTTGTGAAACTTAATGTATGTCTTTTGTACTTATTATATGTCTTTATGAAACTTATCGTATGCCTTTTATACTTATTCTATGTCTTTAGGAAAATTATTGTATGTCTTTTGCACTTATTCTATATTTTTATGAAATTTATTCTATATTTTTATGAAACTTATTCTATGTATTTATGAAACTTATATGTATGTATTTTGTACTTATTGTGTGTCTTTATGAAACTTATTGTATGTTTTTTGTACTCATTGTATGTCTTTTATACTCATTGTATGCCTTTTGTACTCATTGTATGTCTTTTATATTCATTGTATGCCTTTTGTATTCATTGTATGTCTTTTATATTCATTGTATGCCTTTTGTATTCATTGTATGTATTTATAAAACTTAGCTTACACGTATTTACTTTTATATGTAATTTTAAGTCATATAATTTAAAAATGTATTAACGAGTTTTACTATATTAATTAATGGTAATGTAAATAAAAGTCGCTCTTATTTAATTATATATATTTTAATATAATCTCTTAAAGTAAGTTAATTTTTAAATTATTTTTTAAAAGTTTTAGAAGTAATTATTTCTTAGAAGAATATGAAAATTGTTCTGCTAGAATTTTCTCAACTCTATTTGGGATCACATCATCCTATAGGATTTTTTTTGAGACTCATACAGTTGTCTGCAGAATAAACTACGTTCGTTCCTTTTTTTAATAAAACACTTACAGTTAAAACTTTGTAGAAATCACAATTTAAAAAAATGATAGTTTAACATCTTTCCTCAATACCATTTTGAAATATGATTTGTTATAGATGTTAGGAATAGCTTTTAAAGTAATATATACCTAAAATTTCTAAAACTGAAATTCAATTTTTTTATAGACTTAATTGAAATTACATACTTTTTTTATATTCATTGGAAGTGTAGTTATCTACTTCCGATGAATATAAAAAAACAAAGTTATACAAAGTCAAAGTTTAGTCGGAGATTTCATTTTTAAATATTTTCCCTTTTTCAAATCTTTATAAATTTAAACTTTAATCAATATTTCGACCATATTATAGATCTTGCATAATTTCTTTATCATATTTTTAAAGAATAAAGAGTAAGCAACAGGCAAAAATTAAAGTTCAATAAACACGTATCGGTATTTAGAGAAACCAATATTAAGGAAAGTCAAAATAATATAATAATGACCAAGTGTATTATGAATATAGTCACTCAAATATAGTCAGTAAGGACATAGTCATGAAAATTGCTTTTATAAATTATAAGTTAGTGATAATGAATGAATGGAATACATAAAAAAATATTGAGTCACATTTTCTTTTATAAATTTGGCTGTAGAACCGTATTTTAATAAATTACTTTTAACAAGAAACTTATTAAGTTTTTTATGAAAAATAGATTTGGGTGAAAAGTATAAAAAATTTAGATAACTATAAAAATATTGTTTATAAATCAGACAAAATATGCAAATATTTAAAAAATACTTTTTATTTACCAAAATTCCCAACCGTATTCTTAAAAGAAAATACATTCATATTTTACAAAATACTTATATAAACAAACACAGTCCACAAAATAGTTGGCAATAAAAATAGAACAACTGTTCATGAAAATAATCTATTTACACAATTTACACACGACCAGCATGTCAAGCTCGTAAATTCACGCTCTTACAAAAAAAAATTGACATTAATACCACTCATTATTTTAAGAAGAATTTAAGAATATTTTTTTCTGGTGTTCATAGTAAATTGGAAATAAGGAAAAATAAATTATATTAAAAATTAAAAAATAGAACATATAAAAATCGCACTTTGTTTACAGTTTACAAAAACAGACGATTTGAAATAATTATTTTCTTATAAAATTCAAATTTCAGAATAGTCTTCTAGTCAAATTGGGTACGGAAATAAAGAATGAAACAACTTCTTTGAAAAAAATACGATTTATTGATATCAAGATAGAGGCATTGAATAAAAAAAATATTAATAATTAATATTAAAGATTTAAAGACATCAGATTTGAATGCGTTATTTTCGTGAAAATTTTTTTCAATATATTTTATTTTATTGAAAAATACGATGTATTGATTTAGATATCCCTTGAATAAAACAAAAATATTAAAATTGATATTACTGACATCAGATTTGGGAGAATTATTTCCATAAAAATAATTTTCAATGCATTTTATTTTATTGAGTTAGAGATGCCTTGAATAAAATAATAATAATAATAATAATTCGTATTAAAGACATCAGATTTGAGTGAGTTATTTTTGTGAAAAGAATTTTCAATTCGTTTTATTTTTATTGAAGCTTTTAACAAACTCTATAAATTAAATAAATTTAATAATTCAATTTAGCTCATTAATTTCATAACTATTTTTGGAGAGCTTCTATTAAATGTCAAAATGCTTAAAAGAGAATACAAATAAAAAAATTTCAAAAATTCTATGTTTGGGCTTTAAGGTTTTTTGGACACAATTACTTATTATTAAAAACATTTATTTTAGAAAATAAATAAATTTCACTACGTCTTTTCAATAAGATGCTTGATTCACATTCCAGATAACTTGAGATCAGCAATAATATCTCAAATTTGATCGTTAAACATATTTGATCTAAATATATTACATGAAATATTTACAAAAGAATTTCTCGAATATACAAATGACCAATTTTGCACCCACTTTTACTTGACAAAAAATAATTAAAAAGGGATTGTTTTTGATATGTTTGTACAAATTCGTAATGTAAAATAATAACAGAAACAATTGAGAGAAAATTGTTGAAAAGGAGCATAAGTGAGACATGTATTTTCTATGAAACTGATACCACTGCCATCTTGCTCTCCTGGTAATTTCTTACCTATAAAAAATAAAATAATATTTTAAAAAATAAAATAATAAAACAATATTTTACATGCATTTTATATTGATATATAAAAAATTAAGAAATATTATTATTTTTTAAAAGAACAAAGTTAGAAATGCATCAATATAATTACATGAAAATGACATATAAACAATCTCATAAATGGCAAACCTTATCGCATAATATTCATGCTTCCAAATATCAACAAAATTGAAAAACCTTATTCTAGAAATAAAGTTGCATCCAATAATGTGTAAATTTTAAGATTTAAAATAAATCCTTTGATATAAAAATATACACTTAAAAAAACAACAACAGGCGGAAAGTTTTAACACTGGAAACATTATCCACGGTAGGTTTTGAAATTATGATTTTTTTAAATAATCAAGAAACATTTTGAAACACTCCATCATTTTTATCTATTTATACATATGTTTTTTACATTGATTTCTCTTTTCATTACTTTTTTATGCAAAATTCAAGAAGTTAACATTTTAAATTTTCTCTGATTATCAAAATGTCTATTGATTTATCGAAAACAATATTTTAATTTATTTTATGCACGTACAATGATAGCATGTACTTATTATACAAGTATATCACACACACACACACACACACACACACACACACACACACACACACACTATAATAAAACATTAAAAAGAGATGATTTTTTCAAAGCAAAAGCTTCTACATTTGGTTCTAGAAAATTACAGACCTTGATGGTTTGTTAGTGGCAATGATTTCGGTGTTGAAGCTAGACAATAGCAGATACTAAAATCTTTTTCATCGAAAATGCATCACGTTTCTCGGCCCATTGAATGTCAAATGCAATACAGTAAAATTTCTTAACATTAATAATGTGAAATATGGATAATCAAAATCAAAATTTTAATGTCAATCTGAACACATCTCTCATGTTGATCGACATAAATATTGTTGCGAATAATTCTCACTTAAGAACGATGCGGAGATGCGGACTTAATTGTCTAGGAAAACGAGTGTTAAATATGCTCAATATAAGCTACAAATTCACAGGGAATTAATTCTATTTAATCCTCTAATTCAGTAACAGCGAAGCGCCCGTCACAAAAAGAAAAGACGCTGTCTCAAGCTAAGTAACTAATGTAGCTCCTTCTCTGAACTGATCTGATTCCCCTCCTTATGCCACTTTTTTTAAATAGCGTCCCACTAAAGTGAAACGACTCGCTCACTCTATGTAACTGTAGAACTTTCTCCCATATTCTATAAGAACAAAACTTTATTTCTTAGCTTCTACTACATATTTTAGCTAGCAGTAAAAACCATTAGTTACCTCATTACGTCGCCAACACACCAACATCGCCAAATTAGTCTAATATTGGCCATATTCTGTTGTAAATCTTCTTATCACGGTCTTTTCACTCTGTCGCGCGATTTCAATATAACTAATTTTATGCAATTAAACTATTTGCAAATATTTACAATAATTGCATCTAATTTACACAAAGTTCATAACAATATGTAATAAAAAATTTGAAATTCCTTCCCCCCCCCCTCCTTCGGTGAAATACGAGCGGTAGGGCAAAATTGCATAAATATTGCAAAAAAAAGTCAATTAAAAATAGAATTGCTTTAAACGTTGAGATTAAAATTTATTTAAAAAAGAAAGCCAAATGAAGGATTAAGCTCCCATTGTAGAACATTTCACAGTGATAGAGATTATAAAAATTCAATTATTTACTGAACGAAATTTTAGAAGGCATATTTCAACGTCATAGACTAAGCGCTTAATATTGATATGGTTGATATATCCATAATTAACAAAAAGGCATTGTTTTAAAAATTAATAATTTGTTTATCTTTTACTATAACGATAGTTTTAAGCAAAAATTATTAATAATAAGAACAAGAAATATCAATTTATTTTTGATAGTATAAGTTAATGAATTTAACAAAAAAGGAGTATTTTTTCTTCTAATAAACAAAAAGGGATTCATCATTCACTTGATAATTTTTTTCTAAAATAACCTTGAATAAAAAATGTTTTATTTACTTATTTATTTCTTTTTTTCTTTACCTTACATTATTAAAGAATCTGATTTACTTTACATGCAGCCAAACCATCTTTTAAAGCCCGGTTAAGGACGGGATTCCCAATTTAAGACACTTTATTTACTTTAAGAAAACTTTTACAAAACTGGGTTTGTTTAACTTTCATAGTGATTATTCGAATGATATTTGAAATCAGACAAAACAAACTCCTCGATTTAATTCAACCACAACAAACATTCGGAAGGAGTAACAACGAAAAAAAAAAAGTGAAATGAAAACGAGAAAGAAAAGACTGAAACCTCCAGCGGAGATTAATTAAACATAAGAATCGCAGTGTAACCAGTCGTAACCGAAACCCCCCGATAGTTTTTCATTGTAAAGATCTGGAAGCCATATCCACACGACAAAAAACATCGTCAACGAATCGAAACTCGTTTGGTAACGCCATCTAGAACGCCATTTTTGTTATTTATTTATTCTTATTATCTCCCCTCCTACCTCCTCCTCGACGAACTTAGTCGGAATTCATTTTCAAGGGAATGCTACGCTTTTGTCATGGTAAAAAAGGAACTCTATTGTGCTTTTTTAACATCCTTTCGAAAACGGAAATGACGTCAATTTTCGTACTTTAAACGCTCTTTACTTTCTGTCCCTCTCCCCCCTCGTCACGTAATGTTCAATTCACTTCTTTCTTCTGCGCAATCCTTTGATTGATTGGTGTGCAGGAAGAAATAGCCATCGGAAAGAATGCAGCAACCTTAAAGCAAATGAAAAAATGAAAGGAAATTTGTTGAGGTACTTTGTTTTTATTTAAAAGGGAAATCTGTTGTTTTATCTGTATAAATAAAAATGAAATTTCATAGATAGCTTGCTTGCCGTGTAAGTTCTATCCATCACCTGATTATCATATTAACCAATAGAATATTCTATTGATTATTACCAATTAATTATCTGATTAACCAACTGATTATTCTATTGATAATCCAATTAACCAATTGATTATTCTCTTGATTATCTAATTAACCAACTGATTATTCTATTGATTATCCAATTAACCAATTGATTATTCTCTTGATTATCTAATTAACCTATTGATTATTCTATTGATTATCTAATTACCAATAATTATCGAATTAACCAATTGATTATCTTTATATTTAGCTTACAAATATTAGGAAATAGAAGGAAAATTTCAATCGTTAATTTTTATTATGTCAGAACATGATGTTTTGAGAATGAGGTTTATGGCGTCAACAAAAATCCATGGGCGAAAAATTTAAATTTTATTATCTGCACGAGCATCTCAAACAATCAGATTTTAATAACGTGTTGCCATTGCATTTATAAAAGTTCTGATAAAAAAAAGTTAATTACTACGGCAAATAAAACCTAGAAAAATGTCATTTTGGGCACGGTATTCAGGCAAATTTCTAATATTGATTTTAAAGTGAAAAATTGTCAAAAAAAGTAGAATTCCACCAAATTTCTTACACTGATTTTAATGCGAAAAATCGTCAAATATCTTTGGTAATATTTCGTCGCCGCCCGGCTAACGGAAAAGTACCCATATGGGTTACTAAATAAAACATTACATAATGGATGATAGAATCTTGTATTCTCTGCATATAAGCAACATATAATTCTAAAACGATAATATAAAGCGATTAAATTGAAGAAATTGGCAACGGTATCTCCTATTATAAGATAAAAATCATCGAAATAACAAAAATTCCAAATGTACATTATTTTTTAGATTTATGTTAATGGAAAGTATCAAAGTCACACTACTTTAATTCATAAACCTGTCATGTAGTGATAAAAGAATTGTAGATGCTTAACTTTCTAGTAGATTCAGACAATTTCCTTTAATCACGTTGACTCAACATAAAGCGCCGACAATAAACATAGCGAAGGTATAAAACACCATTATTAAAAAAAAATGAGGATAAAGCCTTTTCTTCAATGCGACTTTTAGATGAAGTTAACTTTTATGAAACCTATTTCCTTTTGAAACAGTATTGCAATTACAATAATAAAAAACAAATCAAATTACATTCCAGTTTTTGAGTTTTTCAGTTCCTCGCCTTTAATACAGACTGATGTTAAGAGCAAGCATGAGACTGACGTTAATACAGACTCATGCTTGCGATAATACAGACTGATCGATGGTCGATTCTCTAATAGATTTCCACCAAAATTTGCATTTAGACACTAAAACGGTGTATCAAATTTCATTTGTCTAAATTTTGCTGTTTTTGACTTATCATTTTGACCTGTTTGCAAAAGTATGGGTCAATTCTTGATTACTCCTTTGTAGATTTGCTTCTAAATTTTGTCTGTCCACTTTTCTTTGTTTTGTAATTATCGTGTTCACTTATATTCGGACAGCCAAGTAGGCAGATTTCCTGAGAAGTATTGAGATCAAAAATTGATATAAATTAAAAAATTTGGTTTCATTCATTTATCTTATTTATTTATTTATTGTTTAATTTTCGTATTAGTGGCAATAGACATAATTGCAAAAATACGCTTTTCGTCCTTTGGAAGGTCTGATACTTAGATATTAAACTAAATCTATAGTTTTTGTTGATTATATTATTTTTATTTCGTTAATTTCGTATGCAATAAAATAAGACGATAAATAAATTACGAAAATATACAAATGAAATAAATTACGATGTTTTAATTCATTACGAAAATAAACAAATGAAATAAACTACGATCTTTAAATTTAGTACGAAAATAAACAAGTGAAATAAATTACGATTTTTTAATTTATTGCGAAAATAAACAAATGAAATAAACTACGATCTTTTAATTTATTACGAAAATAAACAAATGAAATAAACTACGACCTTTTAATTTTTTTAGCTATATTTTAAATTTATTTGGATGGCAGTATTTTCAACATTCAGCTCATTTTGATATAAAATTCAATATTTTTTAAAGATTTTTATTTCTTTTCGATGTTTAAATCTGTTGTTGTTGTTGTTACTAATGACACTTGCCATTGGACAAGCGCGCTGATCTGAAAGGCATTTATTTAACAATTCACTTTAACATCTAATAAGGTTGAAAATATCGCTATTGTTGTTACTAATGGCAGTTGAAGTCAGCGATTTTAAGTCGAATGAGCGTCTCTTGTTTCTGAAGTAACTCCAACTAGGGTCAAGATTGCGGCTTAGCTATACACTCTTCACATCCGCTTGCACAGCCTCTTTTTATATGGGGATACATTCACATATCTCACAGATAATACACAGAATAACAACCATACCCTAACTGGGATTCGAACCCGAGATGAACGGATCACGAGGAAGACACACTATCTCTGTGGCAGGATACCGGCATGTTTTTGTTTAATTGTACGTATAAAGGTAAAAGTTACATATAAATAATCTCGTATGATTTTTAAGATTATATTATTGTAGATAGTTTATATTATTCTACAAGCATGTTTAAGAACATAATACTATTATAATTTCAGGTACCAATACAGAGCTATTTATTTTATAATTTTATTTTGTATATATACAGCGTTGTTGTATAAATAATAATTCATTTCGCGGCAAAAACTTTTGAATCTATTTGAAAATTTTGGTTCAGATAACGATTAAACTCAAGATTTATATCCTGAATTGCGATCCATTTCATGAATCATGATTAGTTCAAAATTACATACGGAGATTTCGCTTATTATCTAAGTAATTCTTGCAAGCTATTTTAGAGACAATAGAAATAAAAACATTACACTTTATATATAAAAAAGGGGGATCGAGGTAAATTTGCATAAAAATCTAGAAATTCCTAAAAACGAGCAATTTTTATGACATTTCCTCCACGACTCCCTGAATACCATTACAAAATTCTTAATTTACTTCTTCTCCAATAGACTTCACGTCTTGAACTCACGCTCATTTAAAATGTTGTCTTACAAACAAGATTTGTAACAAATAGGTTTTTCAGAATTCTCGTTTCCTGCAAAAGGAATGAGAACAAAACAAAATTGTTCATTCATCAGGCAAATATGACTTCATCTTCCAAGAATTTTCTGCCATTCCTCATTGAGTAGTTTTTTGACATTCAGGTTAAATCGCTGACCCTTATTTCTCGTTCGCAGACGTCAATCTCCCGAAATATCTGGGTTAGTAGCATACCTCCCCGCCACATTCCACGCAGAATGAAAAGAAGTAGCATCCAATAGAATATTCATGAAATGCAATATGCACAACGAGCTTCCGGAAAATGCAGAAGCTCACTTTTGTCAGTCTGGATACTCAAAATAGTTCGTTTTGACAGATCTGTCAGAAGTGAAAGCAGGCATGTGATAAGCTATTTTTAAATTTTATTTTAAAAGATAGCTTTTCACTTCAATTTTTTATCTTAATATCTATTAATAATGTAGATGTGAGTGTGTTCTTAACCTCTATTAATGATAAAGATGTGTGTGTGTGTGTGTGTGTGTGTGTGTGTGCGTGCGTGCGCGCGTGCGAGAGAGAGAGAGGAGAGAAAGTGCACATGTGAACGTTTTTACTTGTGTGTGTGTATGTGTGTGTGTGTCAACAAATTAGATCAGTTCACCTACAATTATCTAATTCGGATGATGTGAGTGTGTTCTTAACCTCTATTAATAATAAATATCTGTGTGTATGAGAGAGAGAAAGAGAGTGTGTACATAAGTGCATGTGCATATGGAAGAGAGAGGAAGATAGTTCGTTACATATGTGCATGTGTGTGAGAGAAAGAGCATGGATAAATGTACGTTTGTGTATGTGTGTGTCTGTCAATGTTTATGAATCAACAAATTAGATTATTTCACCTACAATTATTTAATTCAGATGATGTGAGTGTGTTCTTAACCTCTATTAATAATAAAGATGTGTGTGTATGAGAGAAAGAGAATGTGTACATAAGTGCATGTGCGTATGAGAGAGAGAGAGGAAGATAGTTCGTTACATATGTGCATGTGTGTGAGAGAAAAAGCGTGCATATGTGTACATTTGTGTATGTGTGTCCGTCCGTCTGTGTATATGTGTCAACAAATTAGATAGTTTCACCCACAATTATCTAATTCGGATGATGTGAGTGTGTTCTTAACCTCTATTAATAATAAAGGTGTGTGTGTGAGAGAGAAAGTGAGTGCGTGTGCATAAGTGGGTATGCGTATGAGGGAGAGAGGGAGAGTATGCGTCTACATATGCGTATGATACGGAGAGAGAAAGAGAGAGAGCGTGTATATAAGTGTGTGTTTCTTTTTTTGTATGCATATCAACAAACTAGATCATTTCACCAACAACTGTCAAATTAGGTGCATATATATTTTCAGCAGTGGCAATGTGCATCGCATAGTTTTTTTCAAAATTACAATTAATTAAAAAATTAAATTAAATTTTAATCTTTTATACTGTAACTTCTGAAAATATTATTGCACAAAAGTGAATTTTCCCCTGTTTCAAAATTTAAAAAGTTATCTTTTTTTATGAAGACAATTCAATAATCGTGAAAAAAAAATTTGATTGTTAACAATTTTTCTTTGCTTCATTTCCAACTATAGATTGCTTTGATGTCCTTATATTCAAACAGTTTTCAAGGTTTCATCAAATATTTTATCGATATTTGGTGAACAATTTTGATTTAGTAAATTCAGTATTTTTTTATTTATAATTTTCTTTTGTTGATAGAGGTAAAAAATCATTTTTTATGCTAGAACAACGAATATTTTATAATTAAAAATAATTAATTTTTGAACAATATTCTTTATAATATTGTTTGAGTTTGGCTAATTTGTATATTTTCAAAAAGTTACAATCATTTTCACATAAAATTGATGAAAAATTCTTAAGGAAAATCTCAAAATAAAATATGATTCATATTTTTTTGTTCAAATTTATTATAATTTCTCAATATATTTTACCTTTCCTGAATTAAAAAAAAGACAGCAATATTTCCTTCTAAACAATAGAAGAATTATTTAAATTTTACATGACAAAAAAATTAAAATTTCATGCTATTTATAAGTCAAATACCAATATTTAAGAAATGCCTAGAAGTACAAAGAATCTTTCAGTTTGAGGTTTTCAATCCTTTTTTCAAAAATTCAAAGACGTAAATACTTTTCAACATTAATAACACCATTCCAAAAATAAGCTATATTACTTAAACTAAAAGAACTCCAATAGTTTCGGTTAAATTTCATTTTCGATTTTATAACAAATATTACCTAAAAATAAAACCACAAAATTTTGAGACGTATCAAACTTTCCTTTCTGATTAAATTAAATGCACCATTTTTCTGAATATATTGACGAAACTTTAAAAACCACAAACTCTTATCCTTTCATTTGTTTTGCTTTATACCTGCAAACAAATTTTTGGCAGCAAACTCCACTGATATATACAACTCAAAAAAATATACATTTTATTTAACAAAACCTTTTTGTTATTATAAGAAATAAATACTACTTTAAAAAATAATACTGATAATAACAGACTTACTTATAACCTATATTTCTCTTTCCACAATATTAAGAAAAACGGCATATCAACAAATGCAATTTTTGCAGGTTCCACGAACTATATATTTGTGAAAGGCCCCTTCCATGTATTATTTACCCTACGTACTACCTGTTGGCGTAACGTCGTGACTATTTACACCCTATCATTAGCACCGATTTATCGGAAGCCATATTGACTGAACATTTACTTAAGGGTGTTATCTTGCTAAATTCTTCGATGTTTATTCCTTCTTTCTCTCCTTTCACGCTTCCCCTCTCAAAAGATAGAACTCTAGATAAAATTGTCTGATTAAGAATATTCTTCGGGGTGGGACGATTTCGATGCCCTCCCTTGCATATTATCTCTTCGTGTGCACCTTTGCAACAAGCTTTAACAAATTATTTTTTAACTTGAACCCCGGCTCACGCGTTCGACTCGGTAGGTAAATGCGAAGTTTTGCAGTAATGGGGGGTTATTTGAACGCCTTTTAGTGTCTGGCGAGAAATTTGGGCTCTGGAAACTGTTTTGGGTTTTCAAAAAGGTACTGATTTGTGAAGACCACCTTCTGAGAATGCGTAATGATGATTGAAAACATCAATCAATGTGAAATTTCAGTATTAGTGACTTAGAATGATGATCAAAAATAATTTTGAACGTTCTTAGCATACTTAATTGAGCACAGGAATAAAAAATCTTAATATCAATAAAAATTATTGCGTCTACTTCTTCTAAGCGAACAAATCGATTTCAACCAAATTATGCGCATTTATTCTTCAGGACGAGAAAAAATATATATTAGTGTTTTAGATATATATTCCACATTTCCACCTAAGAGATCAGATTGATTTCGACCACATTATTCACATTCACTCTTCAGGACAAGAGGAAGAATAAAATATTTTCAAATATATGTTTCACATTCCGTCTAAAAGACCAGGTGCGACTAAAGTATGCACATTCATTCTTCTGAGCAAGAGAAAGAATATCAGAATATTTTCGAATATATATTTCATATTCCGTCTAAACAACCAAATCAATTTCAACCAAATTATGCCCATTTATTCTTCAGGACAAAAGAAAGAATATCAGAATATTTTCAAATATTTATTTCACATTCCGTCTAAAAGACCCCATCGATTTCAACCAAATTATGTACATTTATTCTTCAGGACAAGTGAAAAATCATACTAGTCTTTTAGATATATATTCCTCATTTCCTCCTAAGCGGCCTGATTGATTTCAACTAAAGTATGCACATTCATTCTTCTGAGCAAGAGAAAGAATATCAGAATATTTTCGAATATATATTTTATATTCCGTCTAAACAACCAAATCAATTTCAACCAAATTCTGCACATTTATTCTTCAGGACAAGACAAAGAATATCCTTATATTTTGCATTTATATTCCCCATTTCGGCCTAAGTGACTAGATTGGTTTCAGTCAAATTAAGGCGCATTTATTCTTCAGGACAAAAGAAAAAATATCAGAATGTTTTCAAATATATATTTCACATTCCATCTAAACTACTAGATCGATTTCAACCAAATTATGCACATTTATTCTTCAGGACAAGAGAAAGGATATCGCAATCTTTTTAGATAAATATATACCATATTTCCACCTAAGCTATCAGATTGATTTCCATCAAATTATGCATATTCATTCTTCAGGACAAGAGAAAGAATATCCTAATCTTTTAGATATATATTCCACACTTCTGCCTAAGCGACAAGATTGATTTCAAAAAAATTATACACATTCATTCTTCAGGACAAGAGAAAGAATATCAGAATATTTTCAAATATATGTTTCACATTCCGTCTAAAAGATCGATTTCAACCAAATTATGCGCATTTATTCTTCAAGAATAGAAAATAATAACAGAATATTTTCGAATATATGTTTCATATTGCATCTAAACGACCATATCGATTTCAACCAAATTATGCACATTCATTCTTCAAGAATAGAAAATAATATCAGAATATTTTCGAATATATGTTTCATATTGCGTCTAAATGATCAGATTGATTTTAACCAGACTTTACCAATGTTAATTCTTTAGAATCAAAGAAAAAATACCCAAATTTTTGAAATTGCAAAGAAATTAATATTCAGCTAATTAGAGATTAATTGCAACCATGCCGTTTTTTATTGTAACTTCGGGACTAATAATTTCATTCCGAAAATTATTTTAATATTCTTATTAAAATTCAAAATTTCACCTTTTCAGTGCTACAAAATTCCTTTCTGTGCAATGTTTTTTACAATCCGTATTAATTTTTTTAAATTTGATGCAAACGATTTTATAATACAGTAAAAATTAAACTAATTTACTTTACCGTTATTTTTTAAAATTTATACTTCAATGCACTTGGAAATTTCTTTCATTGGATTAAAATAGTTGATTTCTAATGGAACTGAAGGGAAAAATGGATTTATTCAAAGCGATTATAATTGACTAAGACCAAAGGCAGCCAATCAAATGTTATAGTAAAATAAAAAAAAGGAATGTCTATGTAATAATAATTTTCTTAAAATCAGTTTATACTTAAAAATATTATACTTGAAAATATTGAAATTCTGAGAAACACCAAATATATCGTGTAAATTCTTTCCAGATATATTCATATGAATTAGTAATTAAATAAAAATATGATACCTTTTATTTATTAGAAAACAAGCAATCTAATTATTTATACTTCTAACCTTTGTAAAAATTAAAAAGTTACAAGACAGACAGATATATCAAATAAAATTTGGATAAGAACTATTTTGTTAAGAATAATTTAACAATTATAGATAATACTGACGAAATCTTCAACTTATGGGAAAGCTTAAATTCTGAACTGATAAGTCATTCAGAACAATGTTAAAGTGCGAATAAACTCGAAATATTTCATTGACAATTATGAATGAAAAATAAATAATGAATAAATGTATAAAAATGTAGCAATATTTATTAAGCAATAAACAACTATTTCTAAATTTCAGAAAAAAACTAAACCAAAGTCATATGAGAGATATATATAGAATATAACATTCGGATTTCGAACTGTATTGGCATTTTCTAATTGGGGAACTTTCTATTGATTTGCGTAGACGAAATACTGAATATGAGAAATGATGTTTAAACTCATTAATAAATGTGAAAGTTTTGTATTAATCACTGAGCATAATAATAAAAGTAATTGTGGATAGATCTATCTATTTAATTGATGGATGAATGAAACATAAATAAACAAAAATATCATATTCTTTATCAATATGTGATATAAATATATACTTTTGCAAAACTAAAGTAAAAGAACAAAATCTTCAAAAAATTAAACGAGTATCATGACAGAACGAATCAAAATATGATAAATTTTTAATTACAAAAATATCCACAGTTATTTTCTAACAAAATTATCTTTAAATTTAAGATATTCTGTTTATAGTTGGAAAATAATTAGTTTGATAGAAAAGATAAATAATTAAAGAAATACGAATTTTTTTTGGTAATTTATATACATACATATAAAGAAAAATATACAAATTCAACAATGCATTTGATAATGATAAAAGAATTCATCTTTTCAAAATCAACATTTGTGTGGCAAAAAGAAAAAAAATGGAATTCACCTTCAAATGATAGTTGAAATTTTACTCTAAAGTAAAATTATGTGAATCAGAGAAATCATTAAAGCATAAAAATTTCAAAAGACAATTATTGAAAGAAAATATTTTGCTTGTTTGTAGTAAAAGATTTTACTTCATCTTTTAGAATGAATGATTTGAAGACAGAGATAAGTCTAAAATAATACCGTGCTGATATTCGAATTTTAAGTTGAGTTAAATAAATCAAAGACACCCCGATCGCACAAAAAATCCAAAAGGCAGGAATTTAAAAAAAAAAGGTTTTGCTTTTTTAAAACCGAATATCTTATTTATCTTTTCAGGTAAAGATGAAAGTCGTGATAGTTTGATTGTTCAATAAAATAAGAAAACAATTAAATATAAAGAAAATTATGAGTTGAAATAGCAGAAATGAATGAGTATTGTTACTGTATGAAAAGAAAACGAATGATGAACATACGATAACAAAGATTCATCCAGAAAAAATACAAATAAAATAAAATTTTGTAAATAAGTAGAATTAAAAATGTTTCACGAAGTAACAATGTAAATTAACCGGATTAAATAGAATGAGTTTGCTTTACAAAAGCAGGAATTTACAAAACATCTTTACACCCTAGTCTTTGTCTTGAAATGGGTCGCAACTCCTTTGTATACCATTTAGATGGAAAAAAGACGAGGAAAAAAATCAGCAGTTAATTCGAAATGGATTCTTTTGAATAAAAAATTGCAAAAGATTTAAGAGGTATAAGTAAACAAAGTAGGTTATTTTATTTAAGCAATCTTTCAGAAAATTATGAATGTGAAAATAATGTCACATTCCATACTGTCAAATAAATTTAACTAGTTTGTGAATTAATGTAAAACGGGAAACACCTTTGTTAATAATTGAAATTCTTGTATACAATCGTTTACATGATAAAAAATAATGCAGATATTTTCCTCAAATGAGAGAAAAAAATAGTTCCGAAATAATATTCCTAAAGAGGTCATGTAGCAATAAATAAACGAAAATAAACTGGATTGTATATTAAATTGAGCATTAAAAAAATGGAAATATAAAACATACTTTGCAGGTTATGGTGAAATAAGCTATCATAGAAGCATAGTGATTGATTATGATAATACTGATAATATCGTGATTGATTGTCCATGTAATGCAGGAATATTAAAAATCGGTTTAAAAATGTTCCGATAATTTAATTTATTAATTTTCTTTTCTTTTCTTCTTTTTTTTATTTCTTGGTACGATTTGCGTTCGCAACGATATTAAATAAAATAATCCACGTTTTTTTTTGTGTGTGTACTTTTTTTTGTGTAAGAGTGCTTAAAATTCAAATAATTTACTCCTTAAGTTTCAAATAGTTATCGGCATTTTGAATAATATTTATCTCATTTTATCTACCATACAGATAATGCTGATTAGAAATACCCAAAAATTAGATAATTAATTTACTGTTACACGAAATAATTAAACTAAATTGCAAATTAGTTATTATATTATAGAAAAAAGTTCATAATATACAGAAATAAACTTCATACCTCCAAAAAAATCCACCGTAACGATGGCTAAATAATGACAAAATTTTAACATTTTCAAACATTATTATTTCATAAACCAAGAAACGAAACATTTACAATGTTTAAAAAATGCAGAAAATTACCTCCAGTTTTTCCTAAATAGAAGAAAATAAAAACAAAAATGTTTCCCATAGGTTTAAATACAGCTTTATTATTAGATATAGTTTTAAAAAAAACTCTGTAGAAAAAGATATTTAATAGGATTCAGATATTCTATTTCAAGATACATTCTTAAATCAACAATATTTTATTTATGCCTAAAATTTTGTCTTAATTACATCGCAGCGATAGCATGCATCTAAAAATACATTTTATATCATCTCAAATAAAATAACTCTCTAATAATGATAAAAATGATTAAAATAATGATAATAATGATTAAAGACTAATAAAAATGATTAAATTAATAATAAATTATCTCTAGTAATGATTAAAATAATTAAAATAATTCTATAATAATGATAATAATAGCTCTCTAATAATAATAAAATAATGAATTAAATAATTAAAATAAAATCATCTCTAATAATGATTAATAAAATAATTCTCTAATAATGATTAAAGGTATGAAAATTTCTGCTTTGAAATAACAATATAAAACGTATTTAAAATCGAACAAAAAACCATGAGGGAAAACGTATTTTTGAAATTTTGCAATGTTTTATAAAAACTTGTTTTTGTGCAATAATATATTGTTGTGTGTATGTATGGAGGGGACTTCAATTAAAAAAAAAGTCGAAAACATTCTTTTAAAACTCAACTACTTCAAAAAATTGAGCTTTGAACGAATTCATAATATTCATGGAGTAATATACGGATAATATGTAAAATTATACAAATTATCAAGTTAAGTTAATGCATCG
The DNA here is from genome assembly GCA_026289955.1 of Argiope argentata. Lineage (NCBI taxonomy): Eukaryota > Metazoa > Arthropoda > Arachnida > Araneae > Araneidae > Argiope > Argiope argentata. Next base: position 7,108,190 of record JAOUZG010019144.1, read on the forward strand.
GAAAATATTTTTTAAATTTTAATTATAATAAAAAAATTTATTTAAAAAAGCAAGAATGTAGATTTATGGTCTTTATTAAGAGTAATGAATAAAGTCTATCACTCTACAACGAATAAAAGAAATTCAAAGGAAATATAAACTTTAAACGTATTTGTTGATTATACCCCCTTTTAAAAAAAATTACTTTCAGTTTAAAATAGGAAAAGTTTATTTTCAAGTAAACATGAAACAAAGAACTTTAATTGTGCTCGGAAATCCTTCATATTTCATTCGGAGATGAAGCTCTTTTTGGTTGTTGTACAAAACATCAGTTTGAACGAAACAAATGCTTACAATAGTTTTACCTTTTTTTTAAACTTTTTTTTGTCTTCTTGTTTTAACTGATCCTGAAAGCATTACAACATTACAATAGGAAAACAACAATAGATGAGAAGAATCATTGATAAATCGGGTCAAGGTCCACTAATAAATGACTCTTTTGACCTTCAATAAAATTGGTTCAATAATGTTTTCATTTCACTTTCATCTTTTGACATTTTCATTACAATTAGTAGATTTTTTTTTAATTTTAAAATCTTGAAAATTTTACTCTTGGTTTTCTTGAGTAGGTGAAATTCTAGTATGCTAATTAGTTTATTACTTTAGGCCATTTTCAGCAGAAAAGGCTCGTTTTAAGAAATTTATGTTAAGGTCATTTTATAAAGTTTTATAAATCGAATGATATGTGAAATTTTAAAATTAAGGGCAATATTTGACAGAACTTTTTCTTCCTAACAAAAATTTAATATATTTTTATAAAATAAATAAATTCTTTTTTAATTAACTTTAAGTTTTATGAATTTTATATTCTAAAAAATTTCTATATAACCGAAAGTATGTAATTCTTAGAACAAATAATTTTAAAACATTTGTACTTAACTTTGATTTACATTTAATAAATAATTACATTTAATTGTTTGTCTATACTCTTCACTAAACTTCACTAACACTCTTCAAGAAATAAAACTTCCCATTTTCCATGTCAAAAATATAGGAAAGGAATTTAATTTGTAAAATCTTTCTAAAACATTTCATTAAAATTAAAAACTTTTAAAAAGACAAATAGTTTAATTATATAGTTAACCTTACAAACCAGAAATATCATATAGGAAGGCTGATTAAACAAATTTAAATTTCACTAAAATTTAAAGTTAAATACAAAAAAAGGTTTGTTCGAAGAAAATTGATTTTATATTGTATTTAAGGAAATTATAACGTAGCAAAAAAAAAAAAAACCCACAGAAATAAATTTTTATTTGTATTTGGATCTGAATAGAAGAGTTTAGCTTATATAGGGTGTTCACTAATTAATGTCGGGGTTTCCTTACCTCATAACTTTTGAAAAAAAAAATATTTCGTAAACACCGAGTACGTATTCGTAAATTACAGTTCTAAGAATTGTATTAATGATATTAAAGGGTACAAAGTTCTTATTAAAAGCTTATGTTAAAGCTTGCACAATTTGCACTTTGTAGACATCCAGTTGAAGGCGGTTATGGAGAACGTTCCATATTGTCATGTGTGGCATATGTAACTGAACAGCTGATTGCCTCGTTGATTTTCGTGGACTACGAGGTAACTTTTCTTGGATGCGATCAACATTTTCCTGCGAAGTGCTTGGTCCTCCCACTCCCTTTCGGTGTAGAAAGCTACCAGTTTCCTGAAATTGTGTTAACCAGCGTCTCATAGAATTATCTGAAGGAGGATCTTTCTTTTACGTGGTCCTGAAGTTACGTTGAGTAGTTATGACTGATTTAGTTTCGGGAAACCACAATACACAAATTGTTTTTTCTTGCATGGTTGGCATTTCTATTTATGACGTTATAATTACCCAGACTGCAAATGCGATCAGATTGCATTGCTGCCACGTAAAATTCTTTGAGTTGTAATTTACGAATACGTAATCAGTTTTTGCGTAATATTTTTTATTCGAAAGTTATGAGGTACGGAAACCTCGACAATAATTAATGAACACCCTGTATAATAAATTAAAAATTTTATTTTCTCAACAAAATTTTTCCTTTCAAAATGTCAACATTTGTATTTAACAATTTTCTGGGCTTGCATCAGAAGGGGTAAAAAAAAACTTATGAATGAGTACATAAACTTATCAGAGCCTTCAGGTGATAAGGAAATATTTGGATGGTTTGGCATTTCTAAGAATGATAGGTGAAGGTATGCCTTTTGAATATGGTTTATCAACAGCCTCAGATTCAGTCATATACTTTCTGTGTCTTAATATCGAAAACAAAAAAATTTAACTGAATGATTTCCATTGCTTTCAAAATACCGTTGATATTATTAGCTTTAATTCAAGATTACAAGATTCAAAAAGTTACATTTTGATCCAAACAATTTTAAGCTATGAACCGAATACAGAGTAATCGAAGGAATTATTATTTCAATTTGAAATTTTTGATTATTATGCATTAAAAAAATTTTTCCTTTAAAAAGTCACGGATAACTGAAACAATGATTAAAGGAGAAAAGGAAATAAAAATTTATGCTATTGATCACTAGTATAGAATAAGAATCCTTTAATTAGAACCAATACAACATCATTTGCTACATAGTAAATCAAATTGTCATTAAAGCATGGCAACTTTTCGGATATTTTATGATATGACAAAACCTATGAAATACCTGAAATATAAATTGCGATGATAATATATGTATGTACGCAAAATTATCACCAATGGAAAATGAAAATGAAGAAATAATGTTACAGCAGATCTTTAATAGCACTTACATGGAAATATGCAAATAATCTAACATACTTTATCCTTGTTGTTGTTGTTTCTTATGGCACTTGCCATGTACAAACTCACTGAGGTAGTCAGCTATTTAAGCCTAATCAGCGTCTCTTGTTTTTGTACTAGCATCAACTAGGGCCAAAAGCACGATTTTTGCTACTCACTCTCCACATTCGCTTGCATAGTCCTTCTGTATAGGAGGGCATATTCATATTCCTTACTGATAAAACACAGATGAACAACCGAGACTCGGACCCGGGACGCCCAGATCATCAGGAAGACGTGCACACTACATCTTGTCACAATATTTCAATTTTCTTTAGCAAACAAGTATTAAGAAAACACTGATCGTATTTTAGGTTAAAGGAAAATATTTAGTGTTGCGTTCAAACGATATATATATATATATATATATATATATATAT
>JAOUZG010019144.1:7111806-7128470 GCA_026289955.1 Argiope argentata
GTTCTATCTTTTTATGAGAGGTCATAATCAATAAATCATTTGGTCAACATGTCCACACAATAAAGAAAAAAAACACATTTTTTCAAATTTTAAAAATTCTATTTTTTTAAAAAATAATTGAGTAATTTGTAGTATAATTATTTTTAAAATGAAGCACTGCCGAATATCGATTCCAAGTGTAATAAACTGCTCTTTTTAGCTATGTAATAAAATTCTGTAATTCCATCTTTTTATGGGCAGTCATAATCAATAAATCCTTTGGTCAATATATCCAGACAATAAAGAAAGAAAAATTTTCCCAAATTTTAAAAATTCTATTTTTTAAAAATAATCGAGTAATTTGTTGCATAATTACTTTTTAAATGAAGCACTGCCGAGTATCGATTCCAAATGTAATAAACTGCAATTTTTAGCTATGTAATAAAACTCTTTAGTTCCATCTTTTTATGAGAGGTCATAATCAACAAATCATTTGTTCAATATTTCCAGACAATAACGAAAGAAATCATTTTTTTAATTTTAAAAATTATAATTTTTTTTAATAATCGAGTAATTTGTAGTAATAATTACAACCGGTGTAATGGCACAGAGGTGTCTTCCTCGTGATCTGGGCTTCCCGTTTTCGAGTCCCATTCAGTCCATGGTTGTTCTTCTGTGTATCTGTAAGGTGTGTGAATGTCCCCCCCCCTGTAAAAAGGAGCTGTGCAAACGAATGTGGTGAGTTTTTAGCTGAGTCGCACTCTTGGTCGTAGTTCGGGTTATTTCAAAAACAAGAGACGCTCATTCGGCTTAAAATCCCTGAAGGCTGTCAGCGAGCTTGTTCTCTGCAAGTGCCATTAGTAACAACAGCACAATAGCTTTACTATATTAGCCCGTCTTGAATACCATTTAGAGATATTTGTGCTTTCTTGTCTTTCTGTTACGGAACTTGCAACAAAGCAAATTTTCTATACTAAAATTTAACGTGAAATTTAAGATTTTTTTTTCACTAGAGAAAGATTTTTTAAAGATTTATTTTGTTATTAAAGTTCCTCCAAGCAAATATTATTTTTGTTATAATTTTGAATTATAATCAAACAAATTTCAATTGAATTTATATCCACAAAAAATTTTGTTTCGTGATATTAGAATAATCGACATATTTATTTTCGTGACGTTAGAATAATCCCAAATAAGCGATTCACCTCCATTATTTGTGACATTCGAATCCCGTCTTTTTGAAAATTTGATTTGTTTAGAAATTGTGGGGATAACAGCAAAACGAATTCTAATAAGATCAATATTTAATAAGAAACTAACTATGATGATTTCAGTATATAAATATAGATGGAAAATGTTATTTAATGTTAAAAAATGCGGTTTTTAAAATTTTCGATCAATTAAGCAAATTTAAAAGAAGACATTTATCATTCGACTCACGACAAATGCTTTGACAATTGACTTGATAGATTTGAATTTGTAAATGACGACATAAATTTGATATTGCTTATCTGATAGTTTTGATATATGTCAGAACTTAACTCGTGATGGAAATAACATGTAATTTTTACAACTATTTATGTGAGATTTATTTTAACACTAAAACAAAATAGAGGATTTGTAAAATTATATATTAATTTATTTGATTTATTGTATATTTTATTCTTAGAAAAAAATTGCCAAAAAATCACAAAAAAAACACATGTGGAGTTAATGGAATTGATTATTAATGTTATTCATTTATCAAAATTAATTTACCAATCAAAACTAATTTCTTTCCACACAATCTTCACTATAGATGAGCAATGCTTCAGTCAATGCAATCAATTCATGATGTCCAAATTGCTATCACAATACATTCGAATCGTCATTTTTCAATAGATGGAATTATTGAGAAGACAGACTTTTAAATATTCGATCATTGATAAGCAGAAATAGTAGCTATTATTTAAAAATGTTTTTATATTTGAATTTCACATTGATTGAACAAAAATTGCAGTTTTTAGAGTATGAGGTATACAAAGAGAACGTATTAGAGTCGAAAAATCATTTGAACTCCAGGTTTTGACAAATAAAAATATCCTGAATTTGCAAATCATCTAAAAAGCGTACATGTTTTTGACACAGGAAAATTATAAAATCATGCATGTTTGTGAAGATTTTCAAAAAAAAAAAAGGATTTAGTCGACAAATAGAGTTATAATCAAGAAGTGAAGACTTATCACCGTTAAATTATAATTATTTATTTTTCCATAAAACTCTATTTATAGAAAAAGCCACAAGGAAAATCATACAGTAAAATCTCCTTTAGTTAATTTTTTTGACACAACTGAAGAGCATGAAATCATAATAATACTTACAAACTATATTAGAAAAAGCCCTCAAAAATTCTTAAACCTCATTTATTTTAAATTTAATCTTTCTGTTCGTAGAAAAAAAAATTGTTTCTCTTTAGACGAATACTTCATAAATATTTTTGAAACTATCAAATATAATTAAAAACCTATGGAAACTAACTACTTTTTGCATTAAATATTTTTAATAAGAATCTAGGGGGGGAGCTGCAAATTCAAGTGAGAAACTAATATACTTATTTATTGCACATACCAAAATGATACATGCATTTTTCAGTCGTATTCTTTTTCTTTTTCTTAAAACTAATGGAAGAGCCAATATCAAATTAAAATAAAATCAATTCAGTCTCTAAAACCTTTATTTAATTTTTAAAAATCTTTCACTTTATCTCAATAGGAAATATGGAAAATTATTTCCTAAATATATTTTTAAACAAATCGTATAAAATACTCACCTTGAATCAATCTTCAAGGGCAAGCAACTTCGAGTATTTATATATTCTGGCATTCCTTTAAAGTACTTTAACTATAGCCTTCAGTTCCAAAATGGACGTACTTAATTTTCATAAATGACTAGATAGGCTGAAAATAGTTTTTCTCGGAACATGAAGTTTATGACTGCAATTCGATACAATTCTTTGTCGAAAACGCTTTTTGTCCTTCTCGAAATTTTTGTAAAATTTGTTATCAATATCTATCATGGTGGCATTTTTCCTTTTTGCTAAACTATTGATAAGAAAGGATAATTGGAGATATAGATATTTTTCTCCTGATTCCGTAAAAAGCAAAAGACTCAATGTTCTTTACAGAAAATAAATGATATTTTAACTGCATGGAAAGTTCTTGCTTATCAAATCTTAAATATTCTTCGATTCCCTTTTTTTTGCAACTGATTTAGAATTTAAAAATAATTTGTTTATCTGAAGCATATAGAAAGAAAGGTTGCGTATAACAATGGTTTTTAAAGCAGTTTGTCATCAATATCTGGAGTTTCCACCTATTGAATTTGTTTTTATCACGCACAATAATTAATGTTTGTTTGGCAAGTACTTGAAGAGAGTTAAAATATTTTAGAACAAACAAAGTTTGTAACTGGATGGATTGGTAATTTGGCATGGTTTCTATGAAACGGTGATAAACAAGTCCCAGAAAGATGCTTGGTCCAAAAATCACACCGCCGCATGTCTTTTCATATGCAATGACAGGTGGTCTGATCTTGAGAAAGCTCTTTCACACAACCTACACTGGAAAGGTCTATCGCCTGTATGCTTTCTGTAATGCCGTGTTAATTCATCGGATCTGGCGAATTTCCATCCGCAACCTTTCCAGTTACACTGATAAGGCTTTTCGCCCGTGTGAGTCCTTAGGTGGGCTTTAAGGTGTGAACTTTTCGTGTAAGTCTTTGTACACCCTGAATGAGAACAAGTATGAACTGTTATCTTTTTTCTCCCAGTGCTCCTCCTTCCCCTTCGATGTTTAGTGGTTGGCAAAGTTCCTAATCCTGTAGGCAAGAGTTGTGATGGTGGATGGTTAACAGGTGCTCTAGTCATTCCATACGGCAAGGCACTTCCATTAGCTCCTGCCAGAAGATCAGCAAGGTGAGGTGACGATGGAGGAGTCATCATCCTCAAATGCGCTGGTGGTCCCATACCATTTGTCATATTGTAACCATACCCAGACACAATTGGTGCCCTGGTAGCATGCGTTCCAGTATTTGCAGAAGGATAACCTTCGACTGGAACAGGTGTTTGGCCATAGCTGTTGTGAATATTTGAATTTTCCGGTGACGCAGGGGGAGACATATGGGACTGAAGGCCGACCATAGGTCCACTATACAGTCCATTTTGACTGTTGTACATAATGGAAGAATTTAACATTGGATCGTGCTTGTTGTCTGTAGAGTAGCCATTGTGAAGAGGAGGATAGTTAGCAGAATCGAAGGATGGATTAGCACATTCGCTACGAGTGACGCAACCTCCTATCATTTCTCTTTTAAAATCATTTCGATATGCTCCGAAACTGTAATTATTTGATCCATTTGCTGCTGGATATTTTGCATTGGGCATTGAGCTTGGTGTATTCATATAGTGTTGCTGTTGCTGAGCAATATGTTGCAGATGATGCGAATGAGGATGATGATAGGCATAGCTAGTGGAAGAAGAGGTCGTTGTTGTTGATGTCTCAGGCTGGGGAGTAGGTTTTGAAAACGCATGAGAGCTACCATCAGGATTACAAAAATACATTTGAGGTCTGGATTCTGTAGCACCAGAATCGGGAGTACCAAGAAGAACACTTTCAATATCTTGCCACATCTGTAACAAAAGAAAAAGGATGCTGATTGTTAAAAGTCTAAATAGAGCAAGCAAGCTATAATAGCGCTAATCGATATTTAAAATTTTAAATGAAGAAGCACGCAATGGTATTAATAAAGATTGTATGTAATTGTAATTGAAATTAAACGATGTTTCATTACTAAAGATGTATTTAAAAAGATTTTTTTTGGGGTGAATAAAAAAAAGAATTCTTCGTTTCTGGAATTCTGTTAATAGGAATCAATGTAAAGAACATAAGACCTAAAAGAAATATAATTTCTAACTGTAAAAATAAGCCAATTAATAATTCACACAAAAAATCCTCATATATATTTTGAACCACAAAATTCATAATAAATATTTATTAGAAATGTTTTTTATTGCTTTCATTTTATTTTATTACTTTTGTTCAAAGATAGAATAGTAATTTTTACCCAAATAGTAATTTTTACTTTAAATTAGAGCAACTGACATTCTTTTTCTGTTTCTTTCTTTTATTTGCTTTGCAATGTAGATTAATCCCTCCTCTTACTCTTTTTCACTCCTTTAAAATCTCTTAATGTCTTAGAATCATATAGAAATCTATATATTAATAAAATATTATTACAATCATGATATATAATTTGAAAAATTTGATAGTTCATCGGCCTGAGGAGAAATTGATATGAAAATTTACGAATTAAAAGAATTAATGAATATTACAAAAAATATAAGACGAATAAAAAGTTTTAAAAAAAATATTTTTGTATCAATGCAATCTTTTTTAGTGCGACATATTTTTGAAAAAGGGGAAAAAGGGAAAGGACAAAAAATGTTACCTATGGGATTTGAAATAATTTTAACGTCGACATATTAGCAACAATCATATTTTAATAATATTATGTATAATAACCAAACAAACTATTAAAGTAAAATTTTAAAAGCAAATCATCTGTATTTTTCAGTAAGAAAAAAAATCCAACCGAAAGACTTTAAATAATCACCAACTAAATTTTAACATGAGTAAAATAACTTTTGGAGTTTTCATTTCTGTCTTTATTGGCTAACATGTTGTTTTGTTACTCAAAACTAAAGCAACTAGCATTCATTTTTTTTCATTGTAATGTAGATTAAGTATATTAGTTTGCAGATGCACAGAAAATGTATTTTCCAACGAAATGAATATAAAGAACTATGAATTTGAAGTTTAGACGTTTAGTATAAGAAATCAAAAATCTCCAACAATACAAATAATTTGCTATTTTCCTTTTGTTCGATATTCTTTTTTCCTAAATTGATACATTCTATATTCATTTAAAATGAGAACTGCACTCTTATGATTTTCTTGCAGTATTAAAAGAATCACGTCCACTATTTACTCTACAAATGCATCCCAATCTGCTATATATTGAAAATGATATAATCGCGAATCACTCATCGATGTCAGTATTAATCCTTTTATAAATCGCTACCCGCCCTTAAAGACTTTTATTGAATAACTTGTATGTAATAGAAAGCCTTTTTTCCTTATCAAATAGAAAAAAAACCTCAAGAAATTGCTAATTAAACCCCAACTGTCGTACAATTCAAAAACTTTTAGCGATGCGATGAACACAGATACTTCTTCACCATTCTCTTGCTCAAAGACCTTCCCATCTAGTTTAATGCACACTCCCTATTCGTTTAGAATGATAAGGGCACGCTCTGTTATTACGACTCGCGAACATCTTGCGATCATTAAACACATCATCCCCACCGTTTACTCTGTAAATGTATCACAACACGCTACATGTTGAAAATGATATCATCGCCAACCACTCATCGATGTCGGTGCTAATCCTCTCATCCATCGCTGCTCTCCCTCAATGACCCTCATTGAGAAACATCGAATAAAAAAAAGGCACGCCGGGAAAAAAAATCGAGATAAAAATCAATCTTTACGTTCTTTAATGGCGAGTGCAGCATGTAATCAAGTGCCCATTACACCATCAACTTCAGCAGTGACTCCAGTTGCTGAAAGTAGTGACAGATGTCGATTTTTGACGTCCTCGTGTATAAAGACATCAAGGCAATGATAGCCCTTTTGCTTTTTACCGAGCCCTAATGTGTCGAATAGCTCCTGATGGTAGTACCTGTTGTCCACACCCAGATACCTATAGACGAAAATCTGAACATAGCAATTAGAGGGGTCGACAGTATATTCTACTCCGGATTTAATGACATCCCCCCTGGTAGATGAATAAAGCACAGAGCATGCCATCGGTAATTAAGATAAAATATTGGGATAGGTTTTTTTTTTTGGATCATGCATATGCATGGAAATAGTATGTTTTGAAATGTAATAGGGCAGATTTAATAAGTAATTGGTCGCGCTTCGAAATAGTTAAGATGTCCATTTGATGGACAAGGTTGGAACTGCCCCATAAGAATTGCCATTTTGAAGAAATAATTCATTTTATACTTCGCAAGGTTGATTCATCTGATGATGAATGGAAGCTGTACTGTCCAAAATCAATGTTTAGGGAGGTTCTGCATTAATTCATGACATGATTTCGACATGAGTTTCTGTGGGATGGTTTGAATATGATATGCATACATACTTTAACGTCCATTTTAACTTCTTAATATGGGAGATATTGACAATAATTGCTTGTTGTGAGCACGAGCTTTCATTCGTCTCATTCATTTTAGACAAGTAAGAAGTAGGACGAAATGTGAACATAATTCTAATCGTTTTAGATATTTATCACAAGAAATTGAAACTTTATTGCAATGTAGTTCAAATGAAAAAAAAATTTAACTTATTATTTAATTTTGATAGTTTTCATACATTTAAATACTAATTTCATAAAGAAGATAGTTTTTATTAATTAACGTAAAGGGAGAGTTTTGAGATGATTATTAGAATAAATTGATTTATCTCTTAAAACGCCTACTAATTAAGAAGAATCAAAATACTATAATGCATCACTACAACAAAACAGTTTCTGGTTAAAATTCATAATTTTGAAAGACATCAAAATCTATTATTTGCCATAACATTTAACAATATTTTCTACTTTTCAAATATTTCTTAAAAGGATGGCTACTACTAACTCCTAAATTTTGATAAAACAATTATAAAATATTTTTTTAAGAGCTTTGAGTAATACTCTTTATTAATTTTCAATTATTGTTAATTATAATTTAACTTCTTTAGAAATATAAATATACTCATTATCTTTTTGTTAAATTATTTGCACAATCCAAATGTTGTCACAGTATTTCTTTATAATACTAGGAAAAATTTATGTCATTTCTAATATAGAATAGAGATATGTCATGGCATGTTTTCGATAGTATTGAATGTCCGTCACGAGACTATCCGACATCAAACTGCATGATATCACGTTCCTTAGTAAATCATTATCTAAAACTTAAACTGGACATTAATAATGAAGAATGAGTTTGAGAGTAAGTTACAATTCATCATGATGTGTTTCGATGAAATCTTATCTCATGATATTATCCAATATCAAACAACACGCTGCTTTATTTATTAGTAAATGATTGTCTAAACATTTAATTGCATACTAATAAGCAGAATTAAACTAATTATTGATTTCTAATAATTAATATATAATCAGATGTATGTCGGATTTAAACTTTATTACAAATATCCGAATAGATTTTTACGGATTATCTGATGTCGAATTACATTGTGCTATAATTATGGCATAATATCGTGCTCCTTTCCCTATCATCAAAAACTTACTGGGCATTTTAAGACAAAGTATTATTAGTAAAAGCTGAAATGAAAAAAGGTAGATTATCGTTCAAAAACTAAATGCATAGTTTTAAATTTTTATATTGCATCATTACAATAACGTTATATTTTAAAAATTACGAAAATATTATCTTCACATCACATTTGAACTGAAAGCAATTAGATTCTATTTTCATGCATCGTACATCATTGCACTGCCATGAGTAATGCTCATTAAATTAAAATTCCTTCTTTTTGTATTTAATAAATTACATGCTAATAAAGAGAAAAAATTAATTATTGGCACCCCATTATTAGTATATAATCAGATATAAGTTAGAATTAAACTTTAACTCAAACATCTGGACAGATTGCAGAGATTATCCGATGTTGAACAACATTATATGGTAATTATAGCATATCATGCTCCTTTCCCTATCACCAGAAACAAAGTGGGTATTTTAAGAAAATTAGTAGCTAACGATAAAATAAAAAAAAGTAAATCATCATTCAAAAACTATAATTAAATATATAGTTTTAATATTTTTATATTAATTATACAACATTAAAAAAACATTATGATTTAAAAATTACCAAAAACATTATTTTCACGTCATATTTGAGCTAAAAGCATTAAGATTCAATTTTAAAATAAATATTTTTTTATATTTAATAATTGTTATTACATAAATGTACCCAAACAATTAAAAATAATAATGTGCATAGTTTTTCAATTCATATACTATTAACATTGCAGATATATGACCATAATGCAATTAAAGCTTTCAACTATATGAAAAAAAAATCATATAAAAATTCTTAGTGTGAGGTGTGTATTTTCTATTTGATGAAGAAAAAAAATTAAATTACTTAATGAATGTCATTAAAAATAATGACTGATGCGGGTTTTAAACTGTTTGATGCTATCTGTTGTGTCCGCTTTTCTGTTCTACTTTTACATAAAGAAGTGAAGTGTTTAGTCTTCTCTAACACGAGATTAATGAAGTATGACTTATGATTCTGATGTGACGTGTAACAAAATTAATTTGAATACATAATTATTTTCTCTGTCTTCTGTATGCGCTCTATGCTCTGAAAGGTTTAACTATATCAACGGGTTTGATCTTAATACGCTGCATAATTTGTTATGGCCGAAATGAGAAAAATTAATTACAACAATAATGTAAATCTTCTTGCGCATATAAATTATTAATTTTTTAATATTTGAAACCCATTGTGAAAGCAATACCAATTACTGACAGAAATCCTTAAGATTTATTTATGCAAAATTATGCGAATGCTTTCATGTGAGATGAAATATTTGAATATTAACAACTCTAAGTACGTATGAAAGCATTTATGAAAACAACTAATAATTTCTTATAACTCTTATTTTAAAAGAAAATGATACCATTGTAGAACGCGAAGAAGCTCAAATTGTTTTAATATTAAATATAATAGAAAAATTATTTAATTTTAATTTGTAGATTAAGATTACCTTTTACAGAAAGTAATCTTAATCTTTCAAAGTAAGTAAAGTAATCTTAATCAAATTTAACTAGTAATTTAGAAAATAGCGAAATTCGATGCGTTTCGTTGGTTAGTATTATTTTCCTTTTGTTGTATTTAAACGACAATAAATGTGTAAAATTATTTCCTTTGTTTAAAAATTCATGGCGATAAAAGCAATAAATACAATTATTAAGAAAATAGATGTAAAAATATTTAAAAGAAATACAAATTTTAAAACTGATTCTTAGATAGAATCATATATGAAATAATTAATTTTCTTCTCATAATACGCGAAAAAGATGTTGATAGTTCCTGCTTATCAAATACGTCCCATATTAATTTTTTATAATGGCTAATATTTCCTTTATAATAACTATTTATTATTTTAATTGTTTATTTAAATTTATACTTCATATATTTTGATTTATACAATATGAATGTCGAATTCCTTTTTAAAAAAAGAGGGATCGATATCGAAGGATTCTTTGACCCTACAATGGCGCTAGTGTCTGTAGTTAGCCGGTATTCCTTTTTTCATTAACCTTTTTAACAGATTTATTTTCTTTACTATCTAATAAGATGACACCTTATATTTTAGGGATATTTTCTTATTTTGATTCAAATAGAAATCCATTGAATACTTGACTTATCTACGCATTCAAAATCATTCTGCTATTGAATTATAATTGTTATAAATGGCTTTTTTTTTTTGTTTACAACTATCAAAATTCGATAAATCGATGCACGTACGGCATACGGGCAAAACAGTTGATTGGTTAATTAAGAAAAGAAAGAAAAATTGAGAAGAAAATTCTGATGAAGGATTATTTGTTGAAATTTCAATAATGTATTTGATTTTAATAATTTAAATAATTAGAACAATGTTTTGTCCTTACAGAAATGTTTTTATATAATAATTATATTCATAAATTAACAAAATAGAAGTTTCATTTGATTTTAACAAATGAATATTGAAGAAGAGTAATCAGTTACTCAATACATGTTTTCAAAATTTTAAGTTTTTATAAAAATGTTCACATCCAGCTAATTTTCTTTTTTTTTTAAATCAATACATCTATTTTATTTATTTATTTTTCATTCTGAATACTTTTAAGGAGTGTGTAATTTTATTTTTATTATAATGTAAAATAGTCTCGATTAATCACACTTTAAGGATATAATTAGAAATAATTCAAAATTTACAAAATTGAATAAAAATAATTAATAAGAATAATGATATTAGATAAATCAAAAATAATGGTCCAATTTAAATTTAGAATTGCTTATTTAAATAAAGCAATGAATTTATAGTTTATTTATAATTGCTTAATGTGAATGAATTAAGGGAAATTACGACTGTTTAGACATTTCAGTCAACCGGGGAAATAATTTTAATTTTTCGGTATTATGATGTGATATGATATTTTACATAATTTTATTTAAAAAAGTAGATGTTCAATTATTGTGCGTACAAGTAATTTGCTTTTGTATAATATTTACCAATTTTTTAAAAAATTAAACTATGTTTGTGATTAAAGTGACTTTCTGAGAATTTGATAAAAACAAAACCTATTATATAATGCAAATTAATTATCTGTTTTGTTATAAGCCTTGTTTTATTTAAAGAAGTAATAAAATGAAATAAATAAGCTTATGGAGAAGACTTCAATTTACTTTTGTAGAAGGAAATATTTTATCATTTTTTTAGATTTAATTATCTGCTTTTGTAAATTTAAATTTTAAGTCAATTCATTTGAAATATTTATTATATGAATTTTAAGAAAATGCACAGTTATTTGTATAAAATATGGGTGCAAATAGTAAATAAAACATTATTTTATTATAAGAGTCTCACACGAAAAGACATTTGGAAAAGAATCGGTTCAGATCAGTAAACTATATGGGTTTGAATTTTTTAATTTTTTTTTCTCGACAAGTACATTCTCTTATCCATAAAGTATTCGCATGTAAAAATAAAATTAGAATAACTTAATCAATGTATTTATCTTTTCAAAATATTACTTTGCTTGATACAAACAGTCATTTCCAGTTATCTCAGTTTAATAATATAGGATTTGATGTTAATTCTGAATCTTAAAGTCTTAATTCCTAAGTCAACAAAATTTTATAAAGACTATTACAGCATTTTAAATGCCTAACTTTGTAAATAAAATATCAATAAAAGTACTTTCTATAGTTAGAAGTTAGAAACTCGGATATGGATTTTTATCAGGATTGTTCTTACGTAGAATGGGTTTAAATGATTTTCTTTTAATAAATTTAAGATATTGGATAATGTAAATCGGCAATAAATATTTGAATTCCAGCGAAAATCTTAAAAAGCTATAAGAAAAAGAAATTTAATTAAATTTAAATGTAGTTAAGTTTTTTAAAGAAAAATTTTGTCGATTTGGAATAGCATTTCAAAGAAAAAAAGAAAGAAAGAAAAGAAAAAGGATTTTGATTTTTGAAACTGTCTATTCAAAATCAATAATTTTCTTAAGTCTTGTTTCTGGAAATAAGTTCTTTCCGTATAAGTTTCGTTCTTAAACCAATATCTCAAAATCAAATACTTGAAAATAAAATAAGAAGATGACAAAAGTTAAATATGAGCAATGGAAAATATTCTTCAGACGAAATGAGAAAGAAATTCTTTTCATTCTCTCAGAACAAAATAATTAGAATAAAATCTTTATTTGGAACTACAAAGCACATTTTAAAATTTTAAAAAGTAATATTTTGCTGATTCCCCAGAATTTCCTCCCAATACATATTAATAAAATTAAACAAAAGAAAAAAAGTTATGGTAAATTTAATATGTTTCAGATTATTCTTCTACATATTCTAAAGGAGAATTTCGATTTGCGATAAAATTATAGAATTGATTTGATTTCCTTGATTGTCATTTCATGAAACAATATCTTGATTTCTTAGTATTTTTATTAAAAAATATTTTGAGATAATTCGATTATGGTATAAATGTTGTAAAATAACGTTAGCAGTTCAAAATTCTTTGAAATAACTGAAATTATGACTGCTTGGATCTTTTTATACTATGGTAGAATTTTTGCAACAAAAATTTGTTTATTTGTTTACGGCTTAATGGTGTTAAGCAAATGTGAAATATAAGTACCATGAAAATTATATTTAAAATATGTAATTTTTGAAAAAATTCATAAAAGCTTCACCGACTAGAATCAAAATTAGAACTAAGTTTTAGTTCTAATTCGATTATGAACAAAATTTGTTATTGATTTTTTAAGAATAAATTTATTAATTGTTGGCATGAAAGAAAAGGAATGTAATTAGTTGCTAAACATTTTAAGTCATAGAATGCATATATAATCAGATCTGTCGTCTATTTCAATGCTTCGGGATAAGCAATTAGTTTATTGAATGGCGTATTTTTATTAATATTGCTGATACGTGAGTAAAAATAAATCTATAAAAAAATTTCAAATATCAATTTAAGAAATCCTTTATTGAGATGTCAAAAATATTAGAATAAAGAAAACCAGAAATCCGCAGGCATTTAGTTTGATTAATCGATTTAAAAATCGATTTATCAAATTATGAATATAATATAGTTAATACTTCATTATTTGTTTTTATTAACCAATTTTATTAATGGTGAAATAGCTTGTAATCTAATTAATCAGAAAGACGTTAGTTCTAACGCCTAATAAGGTTAATTGTATGCACCTTTTTTTATAAGATACTGCTAAGCCGGAAAAGAAAAAAATGTTAATACTTTAATAATACATAACGGAAATAAAGAAAATTAAAGCCAAGTAAAAGTAACGTATTTGTTAAAATTATTTTAAATTATCAGAATATATATAAAATTATTAAATAATATTAATTAATCAAAAATATAAAAATTAATTAAAATTATCAAAAAATATTAATTAATTTAAATTATCAAAAAATATTAATTCATTAAAATTATCAAAAAATATTAATTCATTAAAATTATCAAAAAATATTAATTCATTAAAATTATCAAAAAATATTAATTAAAATTATCATAAGGTAATTGAAATAATCAAAAAATAGTAATAAATTAAAATTATCAAAAAGTTAATTAACATTATCAAAAAACCAATTGATTAAAATTATTAAATATTATTATTCTTTTCCCTAATTTTTTGCAATTTTCAAACTATTTATGTACTTTAAAAAAATATTAACTTCCCTTAAATATGCCAAATTTTCAGTAATACCAATACTTAAACTAAATATATTCAATTATAAATTCCTTAAGGTATTTATATCAGATTTCCACTAAAAATAATAAATTTGCAGAGAAAAAAAATATGATTTCAACGACAAACAGCTTTTTGAGAATTGGGGAAAAATATCAAACACATATTAAATCGTTAATTATATATAATTTCTCATTATTATATAAATAAAAGCTCCCACATTTCCGTGTGTCAAAATGAACGATTTTCAAATCTCAAGATGAAAAGAAAATTAAATTAAAAAACTTCTGAACCTCAAGATGAAAAGAAAATTAAATTAAAAAACTTCTGAACCTAGTTTAAAGTATAGTCAATGTTTTAGGTTTCATTCGTCTAACTTTAATATCTAATTAAACTTTAAATCTAATTAAAATTTAGAAAAAATCCTTTGGTATTGAGCATCTACTATGCAAGAAATAACTATACTTTAGTTCTAAGTTCAATGGTCTGTTCTATAGAATGTTTTGAATGACTTTTCCATCACACATGTCACATGACACATATCAGTTTGCAGATGGCAAATTAACCAATAAGTATTATCATATTATAAAACAGTAAGTTCAACAATACTAGAAAACAACTATAAAAAATTTTATTGATAAAAAATAATATCAAAATAGATTCTGAAACGAAAATGGGTCTTAATTAATAACAAAGAAACTATCATTGATAATACATACAATCAATGAGAAAACCAATACAATCAATATCAATGAGGATTGAAATGTGCGAATCTAAAAGTGAACAAAAATATTATTTCTTATCTTTTTTTTTGGGGGGGGTGAGACTCGTATGCTATTTTGTAGCATTTGTATAAATTAATAATGGGCAAACTGTAGCCCACAGGTCAAAAGCGCCTCTTTTATTCTGCTTAGATTTTTGTCCAGCTCTCTCAGGTCCTTGTTCTTTCTCGTATTCCCAGAGTCCGTAAAGGATTTGTTAAAAAGGATATAATAATATAATTTATCAAATTAGCAAGATTGTGAAGAATTTTCAGAAATGAATACCTGAACGACACTCTTAATAGAATTAAAGATTTTTTTAAAAAAAAATATTCCTTGTCTTAATTGAGTATTTTTATAATTTATATTATATTAACTTTTTCTTTTTATTGCTCTTAGAAAGTTTCAAATTTTTGGATGCGTAATAAAATAATAGCAAATATATACCACAAATGAAACTTTTGAGTATCTCTTATTTAAAAATTTTAAAGGTACGAAATGAAGTAGTATTTAATCTGATTACAGTTACAGTTACAGAAATACTAAATATTAATATGCCAAGACCAGTAAAAGGAAATAATTGCTTATGGTTTTTACATTTTAACCGAAAAATATTTCATGACAAAATGTCCATTAATTGATTTTAGCACATCATATTAGTGCTATGTATGTAGAATCACAGTTCATTGCAGAAAATAACTTATTAGTAATTTAATTATATTTCTTACGTACAAATCATAAAAGATTGTCATGCTTCTATGCAATTGCATTTTTTAAAAAAAATATTACTTTCAAATTTATCAGTTGAATGTAAAATTATTCATATTAATTTTACACTCAATTCCTATAGACTGTAAGAATTGATGACAATATTCACTTTTGACAGAAAAAAGTATTTCTAGTGTAAGTTTTTCTAATTATCGTTTAAGAGTAGATCCTTAGATAATTTCATTAATCGATAATTGTCAATATTAAAAATATAATGAAATAATACTTAATGAAATAAACCAATTCTTTTAAGGAAATCTGCATCTTGAATCATAAAAGCAAATTTTGTGAAAAATTGTACAGTAATCAAATATTTTAAATCATATCCATTTGAACAATAATTGCTGTTTTATAAAACATTTCAAACGATTTCACGCTTCGCATCCACATCCATAACCGAACAGAAACACTCATACTCACACGCTCATACTTATATTCACTCACGTATATACTCATTCTTATACACACACGTATAAATGCAAACACACGTGCCCACATAAAATCATTTAGAATAACTAATTTGTGTTATAAACTGAATAATGCAGTATTTAATTATAATGATTATTAAAAACAAATCAATGCCTTAACGCAACCTTAGCTGAAAAATATTCATAAATATAAATTAACATTACATCAGGCTCAATCGGGTGGCATTGCGAAAAATTGACATCAAACTTAAAAGTTCAAAAATTATTTCAATTTTTAAACTAACCATGTTTTAATGTTAGAATTATTTTCATTAATAATCGGTTTTGGGCTACACATGAATATCAATCAATATTATTGTAAAAATTCATCAAGATTACGAACCAAATCAATATTCTTGTAAAAATGCACCAAGATTACGAACCAAATCAACATTATTGTAAAAATGCATCAAGATTACGAACCAAATCAATATTATTGCAAAAATGCATCAAGATTTCGAACCAAATCAATATTATTGTCAAAATGCATCAAGATTACGAACCAAATCAATATTATTGTAAATATGCATCAAGCTTACGAACCAAATCAATATTGTTGTAAAAATGCATCAAGATTACGAA
>JAOUZG010019144.1:7131555-7145440 GCA_026289955.1 Argiope argentata
TTCAATCGTTAATGAAATACTGTTTATTCACCCTCTCAAACTCAAATACATTATTCTTAAAACTTGTAATAGATAATGTTTCAAATATTAATTAATTAATTTTTTTAATTAATTAAAAACTAACTTTCTTGCCAAAAATCTTCATTTTTCCGCCCTCCAAATAAATAACGAATTCAATTTGTTTTTTCCACACACTCATGAGGTTAGGCTTATGATACTTTTGGCCTATTAATTTAAACGATACTATTCATTTTCATAATGTTTTTATGCATTTAAAATTAGACATTATTAATAAATCGATTTCTTCGATTCATTTTAAAGTACTTTCGAATTAAATTAATACAGAATTAAGAAAATTAGAAATTTCTAATCTGTATTGTGTTCCCTCAACTCGCGTAAAAAATTCACGCATTTTACATTGCCTCATATGTTTTTGAATCCTTAATTGGCGTTGAAAATTCAATGCTAGTATAATTTTTTGATTAAATATTTATTATAGTTGCAATTGTAGGCCGGTACAGTTTGGTTGGTAGGGTGTTGGATTTACATGCCTTGGGCTGCGAGTTCGAACCTGCCAGCCGAAGATGCTTCATGTGTGGTGGACGTTAAATCTGTTGTGATCATAAAGTCCTCCATACGGAGAGTAATACCACTTGGGGTGCTGGTCTGGGATGATCATCCTCTGTTTCAGATCTAAATTATGATCTGTGGATGATTGAATGAAATGCATGAATCAAGTCCGTCCTGCAAAAAGGGTTGTGACGTATGTGAATTAGAAGTGAGACTTCTGTCCACTCAGGGGTTCATACTTTCAGAAGCTGTTGTACCCCTCCTTCAATTGTAAAGTGGCACACGGCATCACGTGTAATAATTTAATAAAAAGTAACAAATTTTGATCTGTTAACTTAAGAAAAATTGATTTCAAAAAATTGTTTTTTATATTATTTGTTTAATCTCTACTTTCTCGTATACGAACTATAGAGAAAGGATTGTAATCATCAAAAGATTCGAACTCGGAAGTTTTGTTTAGACCTCCCGGAATTCGAAAAACTCCTTTTTGCCATAATGCCTGTCTGAGGCAAAGATAACTTTTTGGGGATAATTGGACAGAATTTGTGGATTTTTACCAAAATTTCTGCAAAATCCATTCGAAGGAATTCTGTCTGTCTGACTGTTTGAATATAAGTTAATGCGATTATAAAAGAAAGAGAGCTAAATGGATGAAATATAGAATCACTTCTATAATGTAAATTCTTGTCAAAATCTAGAACCAAGTCTAACAAAGGATTGAAAATCTATCTGCCAACACTTTCAGAAGCATGTAAACATGATAACTTAAAAACGAATGACTTAAAAATGTCAGATTTGGTTTGAAATTTTACGACTACGAGTGTAGTTTTATCTGATATTTTTCTTTCAGTCGGTTTGGAAAACTGTGTCTGAAACACAAATTCGATTTTTGAATATTATTAACCGCGTGCCTGGGATTAATCACCAAAAAGGGTGCCTAAGATCATACTATAAATTCACCAAAAATGCCAAAATTATTGCTGTTGTTGTTCTCGTTTTCCTCTTTACAACGGAAGGAGGGACGCAGAAGCTTCTGAGGTTACTTTGAGAGCAACCGAGAGCAGAAAACTGACTTCTAGTTCACACACGTCACAAATCCTTTTTACTGGGCGGACTCCATAAATGCATTTTATTCATTCATCCACAAATCGTAATTTAGATCTAAAACAGAGAATGATCACCTCTGACCCAGCACTTCCAGTGGTATTACTCTTGAGATGGAGGACTTTGAGACCACGATAGATGTAACGTGCATCAAATACCACAAACACGGTGAATATTCGGCTGGCTAGTTCGAGCTGGGGGCCCAAGGTATGCGAACCCAATGCCCTACCAAACATTTTTATCCTGACCCAATCAAAATATTTATTTGATGCTAATGCCATGAAAAATATTTTCTGCCTCACCCAAAGTCTATAATATTTTACCGTGAGAAAACGATAAAGTTTTGGGGAAACCCTTCCTGTTGGTAATTTAATATAAATAAGATTTAAATATTTAGAATCAGATAATGATATGGAAAAATATTTTTAAACCTATACTTTCATCGGATTAGGTTTGAATAAAATGCGGCTGACATCATTTTCTCTCTGTATAAATTAGATATATAACTAAAAGCTCAACTGTGTTTGCAAGTTTGTTTGTTTGTTTTTAATATTTTTTGGGGAAAGGGTGGAGGACGATAGAAGAGAAAAAAAGATAGGAAAAAGCGTCTAAATTTGTCAGAAAAATATAAAGATTAGTATTTTTAAAATTTTTTAATGAAACAGCACTTTGATATAAAAAGAACTCAAATATTTGAAAATGAGTTTCTAAAGACAAGTGACAATAAATAAATAAATAAATAATCCTGTAACGCTATAATTTAATCATAACTATTCTACAAATTATTGCTTTTCTTTTCATTTCAAAATTAAAACCCAGAGTAATCACCCCCCCCCCATAAAAAAATCAGAAGCTGAAAATAAAACCTCAGAAATCAAGTCAAAGTGTTACGCGATGTCCTACATCGGTTCAGAGTTTATCGCGTCGCATGCCTAGCCCTGCGCAGAACGCCCCGGAATGTTAAGGGTCAGTCGAGTTCAAAATCAGGAGAAAGAAGAAGAAGAAAACAAAAAACGCATAATAAAAGAATAAACTGAATATTTTGTCAAATTAGTGGGAAGTCCCGACCACGAATTCGACACAATTCGAGAAGACCGGCTCTATCATTACACTTCTTTGATAGACCCCTGATTACTCTTAGAAATGATACTCTCCTTCCGAGTGGAAGAAATAACATAATTCTCCTTCTTCTTTTTGTTATTTAGTGTCTTTTTTCAACAAAAAGAAAGTTGGATTTTTCGAAGTGAGAGGAATGGGGTTACATATTCGAAGAATTTTTATTGACTTTTTTGGTGAAATTTCGTGAAAAATCACTGCACTACTGAAACGCCCAAGAAATGAAGTCGTGTCTTCTCATAATTGATGAAAAAAAGATGTGACTAAAGGCTGAGTAAAATAATGTGACAAAAAGTTGAGGAAGTAGTAGTTGAAATTATGGATACTGAACCTTTTCTACTTTGTAGCTCTTGAATTTTATAATGAATGCTTTAAGGCATGTTATTTTTTAAAGTAACGTTGATTACTTTAAATTTGTGAAAGGTCATTAATATAATTAAATTATTGAAAAATTATTAATATTGTGTAATAACATGCAATGTAATAAATTTACGAACCTATGAGTCAGAAAACTCTTAAGATGTGAATTGGTATCTCAGAAAAAGACTATGTTTTGAAATATTGGGTTTGGATTTCAACTGAGTTGAAAAATAAAATAAATTTCCTTTTTATTATTCTTTAAATTGATCTCTCAAAGCTTAAATTTTTTTGACATTGATTTTTTTTTCATATTGATCACTGCTAAATACTTGTTTCTCTTGTTTTGGAACATGCAAATTCAGAGACTCTTAAGACGTGAATTGCTATCTCAGGGAAGAACCACGACGTGAAATATTAAACTGGAGAATTTTTCACAGTGGCTAATTTCTCAAATTCTTTTTCCAATGCTTAACTATCTTAACTTGAAGTATTTTAATAAATGTATTGAATACTATCATGAAATTGATTTTTTCTTATTTATCTCTATTAAATGTTTGCTTTTCAAGCTTACGAACCTATAAGTTTAGAGACTCTTAAGATGTGAATCACTGTTTCAAGAAATGCCTCTCAGTGAAACATTGGGCTGGAGAAATTTCCACAATGACTTATCTTTCAAGTTCTTCTTTCGATACCTAAATTATCTTGAAATATATCAAATAATTTACTAAGCAATAATATTATTTTTTCATATCTAACTCTATTGAATGCTTGTTTATCTAGTTTAGGAACCTATAAGTTCAGAGACTCTTAACTTATAGGTTCTGAATCGCTGTCCCAGAAAAATATCACAATGTAAAATACATTCGAATACAGAAATTTCCGTAATGGCTTATTTTTCAAATTCCTCTTTCAATACTTAAATTGTCTTGACTTGAAATATTTCAATAATTTTTTTTGAATAATAATATGAAATTGATTTTTTCCATTTTTATCTCTAAAAAATGTTTTTTTAAGGGATAGTTAAAAAATTTCTTTAATAAAATAACAAACAAAGCGGGAAGGTTTAAGAAATCTTAACATATATAATTTTAAATATTAATGAGTATTTGTGTTCAGAATAAAAATATAGAAATAATATCAGAAGAAAGAAAATCACGGATCTGATTTCAAATGTGAATTTCCTTTTTATCTGTCAGCAGAATTTGAAAGTGAATAATGTGTCACGCTTTCATATTTCTTTATTTCAGTTTGTAGTAACCTCTATTCGATTTTACAATCATTATTAATTTATTCTAAATAGTTATATACGCAAAACAAATGCACAGATATTATTTGTGAATTGTTTACATTTTCAATTTTCAAGCAGTAATTCATCTCGTTAATTCATTTGCCAGATGTTGAAAATCAGTTGTATGATTTACGTAGACTAGTGCCGGATTTCTGGCACTGAGGTAGCGCGTCTTTCTCGTGTTCTGGGAATTCCGGGTTCGAGTACCGGTTCAGCCATGGTTGTTCTTCTGTGTGCTATCTGTGAGATGTGTGATTGTGCCCCCCCTGTGAAAAGGGGTTGTGCAAGCGACTGTGCTGAGTGCGTAGCTAAGTCATACTCTTGGCCCTAGATAGCGCTACTTGAAACAAGAGACGCTCCTTTCGGCTTAAAATCTACTGATATAATCAGCGGGGGCTTGTCCACGACAAGTGCCATAAGTAACAACAACAACGTAGACTAGTTTTATTTATCAATTTTTGCTGTCTCATTTATGTCGCATTTTTTTAAAACTATATGATACTCACTTTCAAAATCACTTCACAATATTTAATTATATCAAAATAAATAAAGAAATGAATAAATATAATAATGTTATATAATTATCATAATGAGCTAGCTAATTCGCCATGCCAAAGTATTTGGGGTAATTTAAATGACGGAATTGCCCTGAAAATTAAATTATTATAGACCTATAGACCAGAAAGATCCTGCGCCCATCTCACTTTTAAATGCCAACCCGCTTTCGAGATAAAAAAAAAATCCCACACCATTATTGTACTCCTGGGCGTGACTTCTCATTCCTATATTTGTTCATTACCGTTTCAATTAAAAATGTTTAAATGGCAAGGAGGAGCTAAACTAATGCCTTCTTCTCAACATTTCCATACCGCTTCAGCCATTGAAATGAAACCAAAAGATTCGACATGCACTTGTCCCTAGTATCTTAGGAGGAAGTAGCCCCCGAATTCACAAATCCCTTTAGTGTGGGAATGCAACTACCAGCATTAATAGGTAAAATATACGTATTAAAATCGGAAGGACCAAACATTATTAAACTAACATAGAATACATAGAAAAATGCATGAGCGGATGCGGTATGCTTATCGACTCATTGCTAAGCTCTCTTCTGCTAATTAGGGAGGGAAAGCATCATGTGACTAGTAACGCAACATGGTCAATATGGTGCCATACAGGATATAAGATCTGCTAGCAGTTCCCACATTATTGATACCGAGAATGAAGTTTTGGAAATCTCTCATTTTAATCATTTATCAATACGGATTGCTTTAACAATATTATTTAAACTCCAGAACAATGTCTGTTTTGGTTCTTTTTCAATCAACAATTCTGTTATTTAACTACTCTTATACATGTAAGATATTATAACTTTTGTTTGTTCGAAATACCATTTATTTGTCCTTTAAATAATGTCAAAATCCAGCTGAGCTCCCAGTATATTGAACCGAAGTCAAATTACCAGTTTGTTTCATTGAATTAATATGGTTGTGTTCAAGTTAATGAATTTTTCGAACAATTATTCCCAATAAGCATACTCAAGTAAAGTTATTCCCTTCTTTTCGGAATAAAATATAGGCATTCAATGAAAACATTTTTATACTTCATCGACGATTCCAAAAATTTTGCTGTTTCTACAGTTGTGTAGTTGTTATTAATGGCATTTGCAAAGGACAAGCCGGCAGATGCATCAGCGGATATAAGTGAAAATAAGCGTCTCTTGTTTGAAGTAGCGCCAACTAGGACCAAGAGTACGACTTTAGCTACACACTCATTACACTCGCTTGCACAGCCCTTTTTACAGGTGGGCACATACACACGCCTCACAGGTAGAACACAGAAGAACAACCATGCCCAAACCGGGACTCTAACCGAAGCTGCCTAGATCACGGGGAAGACGTGCTGCCTTTGTGTCAGGACGCCAGCGTTTCTGCAGCAAATAATATTATTTTTATTTATTTATTTTATTAAATTAGAAATTTAATGATTTTATTAACCTTTTAAATTCTTTCACGAAATAATTAATGCTAAAAAGGAAACCAGGCCAAACTCACATTAAAATTTTCTAGATGAAAATATTGTGGATTCGAACTGGTGCACATTTCAAAAATCGGGTCTTCGTAAATCCAATCTTTTTACATTACTCAAATAACACATTTACTCGTTTATAACAATACATTTCGTATTTACATATTCAAATACATTATATGTGTATTATTACAATGGTGCACTTAATTGCTTGCTTTCTGGATGTATAGCTCTCATCATGCAATGAATGCTGAGAATTATAACAACAAATTGGTGGATTCTTTTGTGGCATATAATTAATCCTCCTCTATTTTCCTCTGCTCAGGAACAAGGTTTTAGCTGCGGGATGTAATTTCGCAGATTCAGAGAAGTTGTTGTTGACCCACTCAAACAAAAGACAAAAACTGGCGTTTTTGCCTGCGTAAAAGTTCATTGTCTTGACTTCCGTCGGATGTCAACACGGGCGTAAGCACTCTTTTTTATGCTCCGCAGAATCCAGTCTCACTAATACATAAAAGTGCATTGATACGAGTTTAAATGAAGATTTCGCAACTTACGTGATTTCAAGTTGCTTTTGGGAAACCACATTATTGTCGGGAATATTAGGTTTACAGATGTTTAATACAAAAAGGTATTGTATAAAAAGTATTGACTTAAAATTTGCCCTTTTAACTGACAATAATAACACCTTAGTTTAATATAATCTATCTACAGTACACGTGCAAATTTAAAAAGTTATTATGATTTTTTTTTTAATTTTTGCTCAAGCACATGGTTTAATGATAAAATAATAAAAAATTGAAATCTGCTATGCATATTTCAATGTGTCATGTCAGAACAAAATTTCTTGAACGGCCAATCATTGAAAACGTTTTACTTAATTAAACAATCTAATCTACTTTTAAAAAGATTTTTTTTTATTAATGTTTGAATAAAAAATCTCAACAAAAAGTGGCAAATGTATGGATTAATCAAACAATTTAAACTATTTTTGAAAAAAAAAAAAAGGTTTTTTTATTCAAGTTTGAAGAAAGCTTTCATAAAGTCAAAAAAACTGAAAAAATCATCTCAACTAAAAGTGGCAAATTGGAGATTAAAAAGGTCTTTATTTCATTAATCATTAATATATTTCTTCTAATGCCTATTTTTGAGAAAGTTAGAATTTAAAATTTCAATTCCTTGTCCATGCATTTTTATTGACGCAGAAACCCTCATCCCATTGAACCCTCATTGAAGCACCACGTGTTCGTGAAAGTTAAATCATATTTTTATTCATTTTAATTGTTTCATTGAATGAGTCACTTTAGTGTTGCAAGCGATCAGAAAAACTTTATTTCGCTTTTATTGTTTTAAAAAAAATATCACATTTCCTATTTATTTCATTTCAAATAATCACGTGCTCAAAATAACATTTCTCACGTTTTTATTTGCGGTAGTTATTAACTTAAAAAAATCAGAGCTTTTGTAAATGCAATCACAACGCATCATTAAAAGTTGATTTTTTAGATTCTCGTGAAGATAGTAAAATTTTAATTTATTTTCCAGGCATTTGTGTGGACGCCAAAAACTTCATCCTCCTCATCCCAAGTACGTATACATATATGTAATTAAAATCGACAAAAGTTCGTTATTTTGATTTAGATTTGTCCTTGGTCTTCAAATAATTTGTTTAACGATCCAGAATATATTAATTATGATATATTGGTTTAATATTATTAAATCGTTTGATAATGGATTTATACTTGAAACTTATTAAAATAACAATAAAAATTTATTTTAAATTGATTAGTTAATCGTATATTGGTTTAATATCATCAAATCGTCCGATAATGGATTTATACTTGAAACTTATTAAGATGGCCAAGAAAAAAATGATTTTCTATTTATGAATTAATCGTATATTGGGTTAATATTATTATATCGTTCGATAAAGGATTTATACTTGAAACTTATTAAGGTGACAATAAAAATTTATTTTAAACTGATTAATTGATTATATATTGGTTTAATATCATTAAATCGTCCGATAATGAATTTATACTTAAACTTTTTAAGATGACCAAGAAAAAATTATTTTCAAATGAAGAATTAATCGTATATTGGTTTAGTATTATTAAATCGTTCGATGATGGATTTATTCTTGAGACTTTATTAAAATGACCAAGAAAAAAATATTTTTAGTTCATTAATTAATCGTATATTGGTTTATTATTATTAAATCATTCGGTAATGGATTTATACTTAAAGTTATTAAGATGACCAAAAAATTATTTTCTGTTGATTAATTAATCCTATATTGGTTTAATATTATTAAATCGTCCAATAATGGATTTATACTTGGAACTTAATGAGATGACCAAGAAAAATTTATTTTCAGCTGATTAATTATTATTTTCTTAGCTAATTTTGCAAGTGGAAATTGAAAGTCTTTCAATCTCTGTCAATAGCTTTGAAATAGTATTAAACACAAATATGGATACAAATTGTGCAGAAAGGTACAATTTTCAATCTATTTCTTTTTCTTACATTTGTGTTCTCTATACTATCTATATTTATTATTATTACTCGATTAAATAAACTTTCCTTAGGATCTTTATGTGCGAAACATAAATGCATCTATAATAAATGTTTATGAAATTCATGAGTAATATAGCTTTCGAATGGTTTTTTTTTCATGGAGGAATTTTCATTAAACATCGCAACCAAAACAATTGTTAAATTTTACTTGCTCAAGATCAGACCATTCTCGGCAATTTTGATACGTTTAATAAATGTTTATAAAGAGTAAACGTTTTTAAACAATATCATAAAGGGTTCGATACTTTTATAAAGGGTAAAACTTTTCCTTTTGCCAATGTATTCTTTATAAAGGATGTTCATATTTTTCTGGTGCGACAGAAGAGAGCATCACCCTCTTTTCGCCAAGGATATTTAGCGCCAAATATGGCAACCCGATGTTGTCGTTGGAGGATAGCTTCCTCCGGGAGATAAGACGCAAAAGAGCGGGGAATTGGCGGTTTTAAAAAGTGCGCCAAGGGGGTTATGTTCTCTACGGATCAACCTTTTCTGACTTTGGATAAAGTATATTTTTTATATACTTTGTCATCATTATATTTTATAAAATTAATATTTGGGTAATATTCAGTAGTTATCAATATTATTCATCTAAGGGGAAATTGTGATAAGTTTGTAATCTTAATAATCTTGCGTTTGATCTATTTTCTTATACAAATGAAATTGATCAATTGAATCGTTTTATATAGAACAGCACCATTACGGCTGCGATTTTTCGGTCAATCAGTTTTCTAATTGCAAGTTGTCTTTCACGGTATTGCAGTTTTACTTTTCAAATTCTTAGAAAGACTGGGAGGTTTATCTACAGATTTTTTTTTAACTTTCTGAAATGGAAAAAAAAAAAATTAAACGGTTAGTTATTTGAGTAAGCATTTCGAATTTTGTTGTACTGCGAAAACTATAATTAAAATAGTTTCAAGAAATTAAGCGGAGGGGGGTAAACACCAACACTGAACTGGCATCATAAATCTATATTTTTCAAAATTTACAAAAATGACGTAAGAATTACTCGTATTTTTGCACTATAATGTTCCCCAAAATCTTACATCTTCATTTATTTTCGATTAATTAAAATTTTAAGAAAAAAATTACCTTTTGGTACACATGTCTAATTTAAAAGTTATATTTAGATTAAGTATGGTAGCTTTAAGGCAAATAGCATGTTTTTTAGGGCCATATACACTTCTTTAAATTTCCACTATATAGTGTATGTTTTTTTAATTATTATTATTTATTGATCGCTTAAATGTTTAAAATTGAGTGTTAAACGTGTTTAAATTGCATAGTTGAAATCAGTTAAATAAATATTTATGTAAGTATCATCGAAAGAATTAAAAAATTTTTTTATATATATTTTTTATTCTCTCATTAAAATTACTTTTAAAATAATTTGGGTAACAAATTTAACTGCATAAAAGGTTACAATTTTCCACGATATAATAATTTTATCAATTCTGTCTAACTTCTACTGTGTACCTGTATACTCAATTATCTAACTACATTATTAAGAAAATTGGTTATTGTACTATTTAACAATCAATTGGCGTTTGTATTTATATGTGGTTAGCTGAAACGAATTTTCAGGGTCATTTTGATGCTTTCTTGAGTACCCTATTATGTTGAAAGGCATGTTGTGTTAAAAAGGTATAGTTATCTGCCCTGGAAAATGAATGAATGACATAATTCACTGATTTATTAACCAAGTTCATATTTTAGTATTTAATTCTAAAATTTGTCTGTAAAGTTTTGCATATAAGATACTGCTTTGAACTTCGCATTGTATTCACAGAGGCTGTAATCAGGGCCTGACTTAACTTTGTTGGGCCCACTCTACTTTACTACTTTAGTAATTAAGAATATCCATTAAAGGAGGAAACGCAAAATAAAGTTCTCTTCGATTTGGGGGGAGGGGCCCGGGCTTATGTGGGAGCCCGGGGAAAACTGCTCCGTATGCCCCTGCCTTAGTCAGTCCCTGGCTGTAATAGGCTCTGCAGTTTTGCAATTGTTTATCATCTTTCATGTCAAAATCCTTTCGGCAAATAGCTCATTCATCCCTTGAATCAACGACCCGGTTCCCTAGCCCTCTGCGAGCGTCGACCACCAAAAATCTACACAAAGGTATTAAAACACTTTTCCTTTTAATCACACTAGTTGACAAACTTCCCATTTGGGTGCTGCTGGTCACTTGCGTTCTTCGGCGTCTTTTTCACACCGACAGGAAACACACTTGTTGAATATTGGTTTAGAATGTTTTCCCTGGTTCTTCTCCTCCCCCTCTCCGTGCCACTTGCGGCCAACCGTCGAGTACCGGAAACCGGAAACGGAGCCTCCGTCCGTTCGTCTCTTGAGTACGGTAAAACACCGAGGCAACAGGTTGAAATTTCTCTCCCCCACATTTTGACCTTGAACCATGAGGTACAGGTGCATTTCGCAAACGATATGATGTGTGTTTTCATCCCTTACGACACCCCCCTGCACTTTTGTCGATTTCTAGTTCTTTACACTGGCAGTGTCATTTTTTTCTTCTTTTGTCATCAGCGGCAGAAATATTTCTGTCATTTGAATATATATATATATATATATATATATATATATATAAACTTTGGGTGAATTCTGTTCATTGAAGAATTAGCGTAATTTTGCAAAAGAAAAAACGTTATTATTCACATTTTACTGTTGCTCTACATTTTTCAAATATTTGATATAATATGCCATATACAAAATTTCCTGTGTTTAATTATATTAATATTAGTTTAATTACATTAACGTTAGTTTAGTTACATTAGGGCTGTTTTGGGACGGTCATCTTAATTATGAGTCACGGCCAGATGACAAGGAGGACATCTAAGCTAATATCCCTTTCCAATTTTCCACACCACACTAACGGAAGTTAGGTCTCGACGGATTTAACATGCTCCTGACTATCGTGCTTAAACTATAGTTCTTTGGTTGAATCAGTTCTTGTGCCTGAAATCTTCCATTTCTGGAACTGAAATTTCACCATTAAGCCATCGCAGCTTCAAAAATTCAAAATTTCCCTGTGATTTCTATAGCATAGCTTTTAAATATGATATACGTTTAAATAATAATATATTTAATATGAAATTTAATCAGATCAATTTCGTTTTCTGCTACGCTCTAATTTATTGTTAGCTAGTTGCCATTTAGGAAAAGCTTATTCGTCCAGTATATTGATTTTATTTGCTACTAAAAACATTAATTTATTTGAATTTTTTTCTTTTTAAAATTAATGAATGGGAATTGAATTTAAAGTGAAAATCTTTAAAAATCCTTTAAATTTTTTATGAACAAGGGAAGCAACTTAAAAAGATAAGTAATTCGAATATTTGCAAAAGTATTTTATTGGATAATTTGATGGAATCATAAATTTATGCTGAGTTTTAACAGTAATATTAATATTGCAACAATATGTATTTCAAATAAGACGTTAAATTTTTTTTAGTAAAATTAGAGTAGAATAAAACTAGTAACACACACACACACACACACACACACACAAATACATATATATCATTTAATATTTTTCTATGATTAAAACTATACCAGTTGTAATATTTTACTATATATTAAAGATATTTAATGCATGCTTCTGACCAAGTTTTTAAAATGAATTTCTTAGTTTTTTTATTTTTCAAAGAATAATTAGACCAGATATTTTCACTTTTAATGCATCTTCATCTTGATTTTATACCATGATTTTAAAGAATTTTGGTGATATTTGTATTTTAAATTAATTTGGGCGTTAATGGTTTGAACATTTAATATATCGTATGTGCCTATTAGTTACAGGGACATCGAATTACAGTTTCTTAAATTTATAAAGTGAAATTATTCAAAGATGCTATAATTCAATACAAAGATTTCACATAAATTACAAACACCGAAAACATAAAAATATCCACAGCTTGGATAATGTAGAAAGCAAAATAGTTATAGGATTAAATGCGATTCACTTTAAGAATTGAATTCAGCTAGCAACATTAAAATCTTGAAAGGACTTGAAAGGAAATAAACAAAGTACTAAAGGGAAATCATAGAACTGTTCTATGATTACAATTACCATAGACAATATATCTGCCTATTCATATAGATATTTCTTTAATATATTTGTCCAAATTTATTAATACTTTATTTTCTCTATTTTAAGTTATAGAATATATTTTTTTAAAGTTTAACAACTGTAAAATTCCATCACCATAATGTATAGTGCTGATAAAAAGAAAAGTCAAACTGCTGCAGTACCAGTCATCTAATTTAATTCTTTGGGATGCTCTTCAATATCTCTTTTTTATGTTAAAATTACACACAAATGTGAAATATTTTGTCTATTTATAAAATAAATCAGGCACAGAACTTCTTAACTTTCAATAAGTTCTTAATTTGCATATATATTACTCCAAAATTATTTATACCTCGGTTCCGTCTCATCATTATAAAAATTTATAACTGAAAATTCTGTAATAAAGAGTTATTTTGCTTTTATAATTCATATGTTGTACAGAAGAAGAATTGAAATTACTTCAGTACCCATCATTTAATTAATTTTTTCCCCTGATGCCCTTCATTTCTTTTACATTAAAAGAACAAATTCAGCTGAAAAGTTTCATTGGATTTGATTGCAATATAAATCAATAAAAAGGAAGATAAAATATGTTAACGTTTGTTTATGCACAATATTTAACTTTTAAAAAAATGTCACTCTTTATAGGGTTTAGCACACCAAAATTATAATCATTCAATTTACTTTCATCATTAAATAACTTTTCTTTACATTTGAAAACATTTAATTAGTATTGTTGTTTATTAATTTACATATTTTTAAAAGAG
>JAOUZG010019144.1:7157840-7177375 GCA_026289955.1 Argiope argentata
ATATATATATATATATATATATATATATATATATATATATATATATACATATTTGTGTGTGTGTGTGTGTGTAATGATATTTTAAAATTAAATTAAACCCTAATCAATTTCCAAACTTTTATCTTAATTATCTTTTCTTAATTTAACCCATAGTAAAATCATTCTAAAATATTCTCTTATTTCCTGATCCATTCCACTTGTTCTATATAATTAATTCAACAGAAGCTGTGAAAAATGGCAGAATCAGCTAAAAGACAGGAGATTGTCACTCTCCATATGAGAGATGAAAATTGTCCAGCCAAGCACATTCCTTTAAAATGATCCCTGTGTTTCCCTTGCCGGTATATTGCCGTGTTTTGTAGAAATCTCCATCGAAATCTCATTGTATAAGCACTGTGAGAAAATATTTTCCCTTTCAAAATTTTACGATATTTAAAACCAGGGATAAGGAGAAATAACACAACCCTTAAACAAATGCCAATACGATAAAATCAGGTACGTTTCTTAGAGAAAATTATAAAGATATCTGTCAACTTATTCAGATCACTTTTGTTTTCATAGAAATAATGAAATAAAAATTTCCTACTTGCTTATTATCTACTTTTCTTAAATTATTATTATCTACTTTTCTTTCAAACTTAAATGATAATGTTGAATATGAAAAAGTTATTGAACCTAGGACGTAAATATCCTGAGGGCATTTGCGACTGACAATAAACTTCTTGCAATCAAACTTATAATGAAACCTTAGTCTTCATTAGCAAACAGGAAAACAAGTGCAGTTCTGATTCGTTTACTCATATTAAATGTCGAATTCATTCATTTTCTCTAGTTATCGGATAAACAAACACCATTGTTCTCGCAATGTGTCTATGAAATATCTGCTTACCATATGCTGTCAAGATACTCAAATTTCAATGTCCACCTTAGTCCGCTTGATGTCCAATTTTGATGCTTCATAACCTTCTTTATTTTATTAGATAAAACATGTACAATAATTTACAGATACAAACTTTATCTAAGTTTTGATAAATTTTAATATTCAATGTATATAATGCTATTTAAAAACATTTATTATTGCCTTTAAAATTTCAAGATTTTTAATTTTAAAGGAATTTTCACACGTAGTATGAAATTTTTAATTGTGAAAGTTTTTATTTAAAATTTCGATTGTACGTCTTTTTAATTACATATTATTGTTACGAATTTTATGTAAATTAGATGTAAATAATATAAATATTTATAAATTTTTGTATAAATAGTTCAAATATTGATAAATAGTTTAATTGTATAGAATTAGGCGTAATGGAATTACGCGTTATCGAGGAAAGACCGTTCTATGGGAATTTACAACAAAAGATTGCCATATTTGACTAATTTGGTGAAGTAGGTGTGTTGCCGATAACATTAGGTCTCTAATGTTTTTTTTCTACTCTCTAAAATGCATAGTGGAAGCTGAGAAATGAAGATTTGTTCCTAGAGAATGTTGGTGAAATTCCCAAACTTACCCGAAACGAGAGATCTGTTTTTGCGTTTACACCGACCAATTTAGTGGGATGCTATCTAAGGAGGAAAATCAGGTAAGTTCGGAGAACGATCTACGTTAGTTGGCTTAGCTTGAGAGAGTGTCTTTTCTTTTTGATGTGTGTTATATAGCTTAGCTGTTACTCTACATTACTGGATTAAATAAAGGTAATTCGCAGTATATTTGTAGCTTGCGGTGCGTATATTTAGCTCACGTTTTCCTAGACAATAAAGTTTGAATCTTCGCATCGTTCTTGTGAAAATTTTCGCAGCATTATTTTAGCTTAGTTTCTTGAAAGACACATTAATAGTGCTCTATTGAATGTTCAGACTTAGAGCTACGTTATCTCATACTGCAATTTAATGCTTAATGGAAGCAAGTAGCAGTTGTATGACAAAGCATATATTTGAAAATTTGACTAACGGGAAAACAACTCATCAGAATAATAAAAAATAAATGTATAAATCATTACAAGAAAAAAAATTAATAAAGAGATTATTAGTGTAACGAATGATTTTCAAAATACTCAACAAGACGATGATGTTGCTAATTTATTGAAATGAATTAGCTAAAATTAAATGCTTTTAGAAGGAAAAATAAAATTTAATTTTCAGATTTCCAATTTAAATTTTTTTTGTGAAAATAATAAATTATGATTCTCTTATGATAATGGATAAAAACTTGACATCATCCTATTAATCCTCTGTACTATTTATAAAGATGAATGTATGATTTTGTACGTTAGTGCTGTACAGGCTTTCGCTTTTAAACTACAATTGACAAATTTTGAAAATATACATCTTGGAGGGAAGGAATATGTGTTAAAGGACATTTTCTTAATAATTTTAAATAATTAAAATTAAAGCGAATTTTTAGAGTTATTCCGTATTAAGATTCGAAAATATTATAACACAAAAATTAAAACGAATTTAACACCATCTAAATTCGTTAAAATTTTTGTCTTATAATATTTTCGAATCTTAATACGGAATAACTCCAAAAATTTGCTTTAATTTTAATTATTTAAAATTATTAAGAAAATGTTCCTTAAAAAATTTTTAAATTTTTATTATTAGTATTTTAATATATATACAAATAGAAATGAAATCTTCGATCGTAAATTTCAAGTTATCGTATGAGAACATTATAATTTTTAAGTCATTATTAACCTTAACTAATTAAAGTCATTAAGCAATTCAAGATGGTTTTAAACAATCACGAGACTTCTCTATCAGTCTCTATCCATCTATGTATGTATTTTTTTAAAACTGTCATTTTTAATTTTTCTCGCTGGCAAAAAAAGTTTTGGGGTTCGATCTATTGATGATGTCATAGTTCTTCGTCAGCCTTTTAAAAACGTAATTGCTGTCAAAAAAGCATGCGTGACAATAAAACAATAATGTTAAAAGTATGTAATTTTTTTAAAAAACGCATCTATTGTCAAAGATGCATATGCAATATTGGTAAAAGGAAGTAAAAATATTTTTTGCGCTTAAATTTCGGAGACATCAAAACTTTCTAAACAAAACAACATCATGCTCTCACATGATAATAAAATTAATGTTTTTAATGAATTTTTTAAAAAAAATATATTTTAAACATATTTTGCAACAATTTACCCCACACAAAATAAAAGTAAAATTTAATCTACCCTAAAATGTTACGCGCACTTAGAAAAAATTAAATTTTAACAAATAATTGCTATCCTTTGATAGCAGTTCAAATTAACTTTTAATGCAAATTAAGCCTATAAAAATATAAACTCCAAAATTCTGGAACGTGCTTGACTGAAATGTAATATATTTTTAAAATTTCCTTTAATTAAAAAACGAAAGATTTTTTTTCTGTGTTTTAAAAATATATATATTAGGTTTGATTTACAATTGGTGACATTTGAGCCCGGCTAACGGAAAAGTACCTTTTTCCGAATCGTGGGAATAATTCTGAAGACATAATCATTTATGTCATAAAGTAGTATATGCACGAGGAACTGTTTTGCCTATAGTCTGGCCTTTACGTGCCAGTCTTCAAATGAAACAGTGCTCCATTTAGATTTCATCTTGCGAATAATTCTGAAGACATAATCATATATAGTATAAAGTTGTCCATGTCTGAGCAACAGCTTTATGTATACACATGTATGTTGTCTCCAAATGAAACTGAGCTCTGTCCAGATAATAATTGTAATATACTAAATGAACGTTAAAATGAGGCAATACATCCAAAATATGTATGTACAGGACAGCAATAAGGTAGTTATCTATCTTTTGAGATATTTGTTGATAAATTAATGAACGAAATGGGACCAAATTTCTTAAACAAACTGTGAAAGGCATAGGGAGATGAATTACGAAAAAGAAATTGTACTAAATATCACAGATACAATATCTTGAACACATGGCCATTAGCACATTGCATCTCAAGTAAAGTCTCTCCAGAGGAGACCAATGTGTATTAATGGAAGATTATTAGCTATAGTAATGCATTTCATTCATTTCAGTATATCCAGCTTTTATTACAAGAAAATAAATTAAATTTTACATAAACTATTTTTTATTGGTTCATTTAAATTGCTGATTCGGTATTTATTAATTAAGTATGAAAGATTGGCGATAATACGATTTTCTTCCTGTGATCTTTGTATAAACAGCATAAATTGATGCGTGTTTTCTTCTGATAAGTTAGAAGCGTGCTCATAGATTACATTACATTTGACAAATTTTATCTCTTTCATCGTTAATTAATAAGAAACTCTTTTCATACTAGCAATGGTGAAAACTCTTCTATTGAGGATTTTTTAAAATTCCCTTTTCTTTAAATCCATCTTCCCTCGTCTAACATAAACTATCAATTGTATTTGGCTTCATTTCATTAATTAATTTTAGCTGCAAATTTCTCGAAACACGGGGAAATGTTTTATAGTCATTCATTTTTACTAATAAGAGAGCAAAATTTTTCTTGTCAGTCACAGGCTTTTCTAAAAGAATGATATGCATGACAATATCTGTTTATTGAAGGTTGTATCTACAATTTTTTTAAATCTAAAATGTCATTTACTAGCTATTTAATTTCAAGCACATTTATCGTATGCAAAAATTTCAGTTAATATTTGTTTAATATGCAAGAATTTTGGGTACTTTACCGTTAGCCGGAAGCAAGCGAAAAACCACCAAATATTGTAGAATTCCAGCAATTGAAATTTGGCGGAAAATCGCCAAATAATGAATAATCCCATTGATTATTTTGTCATTCGCTTCGATTGGAGATTTGGCTCGCGCTTGGTTTACAATTGGCAACATTTGAGCCCGGCTAACGAAAAAGTACCGAATTTTGTATCCTTTTTTTTGCATTAAAATTTCCTTAAAATAATAAATATATTTTTTATTTATCGTGAAAATCATCACTAATGAGAAAATACTGGAAATAGTATCAGAGAAAATATTCTCAAATGTCATTTTATTGTCGCCACTGTATCACAGATTTTATATCTCATTCTTTAATTTGTAATATCGAAGGTACTTGTCGGTTTTAATTAAAAAGAGCCTAGAGTTTTTTTCACCAAATCGTAAAAATACATTCAAGTACACAATTTATTATGAAAATTTGAACGTGCCGACATAGTTTGTCGATTGAAATCGCCAAATTGGCTCAAAAAAATTTCTAGGCGCTTTTTGGTCACCGTGACAAATGACAAGTACCAGTATTTCTTTATTCAAT
This sequence comes from Argiope argentata, assembly GCA_026289955.1. Taxonomy (NCBI): domain Eukaryota; kingdom Metazoa; phylum Arthropoda; class Arachnida; order Araneae; family Araneidae; genus Argiope; species Argiope argentata. The sequence continues at coordinate 7,163,083 of JAOUZG010019144.1, forward strand.
ACATGTTTTTCATGTGTTAGATTAATTTTTTCAACGTTCATTTGATTCTTTTTAAATTATTGATAAAATAATCATAAAAATGCATTATTGTAATTCTTTATTCTCTACTTCCTTTAACTTTTCTACATTTAAAGATATCTTGATTGAGACCTTGCAATAACGAATGCGAGTAATTCTTAAGATAGAAAAGTTGAGACCTGCAGAGTGACAGAGAGGAATGTCTTTGAAAGATAAGAGAAGTTGACGTGTCTGAAATTCAATGAATGATATCAAAAGGAATGAAGGTTAATAAATAGCTATTCTTTATATTAATTAGTTTTTCTGATTGATCACATAATAGCCATAGAAAGACTGCTTAATTAACTTAATTGCTGCTTTCTGAATTCATTATTTGGACTCGGATAAATGTTTAAGGTTGATGAAGTCATCAGTGATTGAATTATACTTTCATAATATTCAGCTTAGAGTTTTCCGTTAGTAAACGAAGATAAGGATTGCAAAGGAAATTAATAGATGCAAATTATTCCTAGGAATGAAATTTGCCTACAATGAATTATGAACTAATATAGAATTATATAAGACGATGTAATTGGTTAAGGAGGGGAGATTAATTTAAATAATTGGATGATTGCCATTGTCTAAAAGAAATGCTTTGTTTCATTGTAATCGATTGATATGGTGATTATACCATTTTGCAACTTTGCAAAGAATTTTTTTCTTCTAATCTTGACGTCATATTTTTGGAACTAATTAAAATTACGATTCTATTATGAACCTGAATAACATCTATTCTACTTCCTTTTGAAAAATGTGCACTTTGTAATTATGGATTATAATAATTAATGGATTAATTTTTTTAATACATTGAATTAATATCAAATTTTCATTTTCTGAAAAGTTTGGATACTTTAATCTAGTTTTGATATTTGTTTATTTTTTGTGGTCTCTACGATAAATTATCTAAAAATGTAATTGTAACGAGCACGCCTACAACTTTGACATTTTATGTTTAATTTTGATAAATTTGAAAATTGCCAAATGATCCCGCGGATACAATCATTTTGGCAAATGAAGTATAAAAAATATTGGCGCTCTTGGCGTAATTTAAAAAATGCGAAGACAAAAGCAAAAATATTCAAGCATAGAGTTTTATTGATACTAAAAATACCAAATACAAATCAATACTAAAATAGGAAAGGAATGAAATGAGGTAAACTTATCAAAGAAGACTCTTCTACTTCAAGAGAGAATTATGCAATAAATTTTGTTTATATAATTATTATAAATTTCTGAACGCACAAGGTAATGATTCAGACTTTCATATCAGCTAAAGTATCAACTATTAGTAAGAATTATTTGAAAACAAATAATAAATAAGGATAAAATAAAAGTGAATTGGAAATTTTTTTGAGTCTTTGAGCTGAAAAGATCTCATTGTAAACTTTTGTTTCAATACATATTATATATTTCATTTGTTTTAGCATATGAATGAGAATATCTTACTCTGTGTGAGCTCTGAAAATATCTCACTGGAAAATTCATTATAATCTATAAATCAATTTTTTTTGCTAGTTTTTTCATTCGATATTTTCAAGTTCTTCAAGAATGTCTTTATGTCAAAAGGTTTTAATTACAGCGTATATTCTAAGTATAATATAAATTTCATTTGCTTATTGATATTTCTAACAATTCAAAGTATATGGAGGTGGATTGTATCCGGTATATTATACAATTATTTTTGATGAAAAAATTCTGAATGGACGGAGTCTTACATTTTTTAATGACTAAAATGGAATTAAGAAACGCTCTATTTAGTATGATGAAGGTGAAGTGAATTTCTGTTATCCAGTAAGCTCATGAATTTATTTCCGAATAAAAACGGCAAACAAAAGTTTCCCGTGGTTTCATCTATCACAGGAGGAGAAAGGAAAGAGAAATAAGTCAATTAACTTTATATGAGTTGACTTGTTTTAGCTTGAATCTCCTTAGTGAAACAAGTGAAATCTGTCAGTAACTTGATAAGTGAGTGATGCACCAGCAAGTGGTTCCAAAGTAAATGAATTTTAGGGGTGAGCCAAAGATACAGAAAAAAAAATTGCAAAGCCATCCAATGAGGACCTATCAGTCAATCAAAATGCCATTTAAGCTGGCTATTAGTAAGGAAAAAAAACAGTTGACCTTTTTTTCTGTTGGGTCACAAATTCACTTTCTTTTTTATTTTAAAGAACAATAAAGTATAATTATAAAATAGTCTAAGTTAATCCCCAAGATTCGCCTTGCAGGTGGTATGAAAACAGATGAGGCGTTTCCGCTACCAATTCCGTATCTTCTGGCGAGGCAGGAAAAACCCAATTTGAACGTCAAGAATTGTTTTGACAACTCTTCGCGTGTCCCTTAAGAATTTAATTCATATTTCACTCGGGATTGCTAATATAAATCTCAAGTTTTCAAAAAGACTTGATCAGTACATTTAATATTCATTGAATTGGCTAACCTAATTTTGATTTCTTGCAGGGAACTGGCATTCTGATTTGAGTTGTTTTGTGTCATTCACACACGTCTTTTAGAAAGACACTCATTTTAATCACAGAGGTCAAATAGGGCAAGTGTTAATCATATCCAACAATATGGCTTATTTCATTTCGGAATATCCTACCGCAGAATCAATCTTCCTTTGGGAGTGCCCAGTTGTGTCTTTTTAACAATAGATTTAAGTATTGAAGCTGTTTTTTTTCTGTCAAATGTAATTATGAAGAGTTATCAGTCCTTTATATCATAATGTAAAATTGTGACATTTATTTTCCCAATCTAACTATTTATTACCATGTCAGAACATGATGTTGTTGGTGTTTGTGTTGTGAACGATGATGTTTTTGGTGGTTACAAAAATTCGTAGACGAAAAATGGAAATTTTATTATCTACACGAGCATCTTAAAAAGTAATCTTTTAATAACGTGTTGCTATTGCATTTACAAAAGCTCTGATTAAAAAAAATACGTTAATGGCTACAGCAAATAAAACCTAGAGAAATGTCATTTTGAGCATGTGATTATATGAAAGGAAATAAATAGGAAATGCGATATTTTTTTTAACAGTAAATGCGAGACAAAGTTTTCATGATCATTGGCAATACTAAAGTGACTCATTCGATGAAACAAGAAAATGAATAAAAATATAATTTAACTTGCACGATCATGTGGTGCTTGGCCGTTCAAGAAATTTTGTTCTGTCATTATACATTGAAATATGCATAGCAGATTTCATTTTAATCTTTATTTATTGTTTATTTTCTGGCAGGTTGGTAATTTGAGTGATTTTAGTGAAAACTAATTTTTCATTAAAAAGTGGGTTCTATCTCTGGAATAATACATGATTGTTATAAATGGTAGATTATTCGTATTCATTCCCATAACATTACTTGATAAAAACAGAAGAAAATTATCCCTTTAATTTTAACCCTTGACTACCAGCGGAACACACACACCACACTAACCTTTTAAAATTGACTTAAATAGTTCTAAATAAGAGTAGTATTTTTAAATGAAGGGGGAATAGTGTAATTAATCTTCATGCTCCAACCACTGGAGTTTAAATTTTTTTAAAAAAAATATCGAATAGATTTGTCTAAGACAGAAACGATCATCTTCATTTTCTACACAATTGAGGAGAAAAAAATATTTAAAAAATTTCTTTGTAAAAGGGTTAAACCACAGTTTGTGAGATTTAATTATATAAAAGTAACTATTTACTATATAGTGATATTAAGCAAGCCTATGCTTTTCTTTGGCGATTTTGTTCTTCAAATGTTATTTTTGAGAATGATATTCTGAAATGATTGGATGTTATCATCCTTCGTGTGTGAGACATCCATTATCAATTATGGCATAAAAGTGATTTAGTCCAAAAATACCTTTTGCTTTCTCTTATACAAAATATACAAAAAATGTTGTAATTGTAAAAGGATTGTATTAAAAACTTGAGCATCTGTCGGCCAGAACTTTCATATAAATGTAAGGACAATAACTGAAAAATGCAATGACTTAAAACAATTAAAATTTTCTATGTGATCTTACACCTACAATTGTCGTTTTGTGTCAAATTTTGGTTTCAATTGATCGAAAAAAAGGCTGCCATGGTACAAATCCGATTTTCATATCTTGTATTACCGTAGAGCTATATGTTGATCACAATTTTTTATATATTTTCAAAAAAAAGTTAGATTCTTGTTAAAATTCAATAACTCGTGACTATTGTTCACCAATGCCATTGAAGGTATTTGCTAATTCATCCAAAGTTCCCAATTTTGTGCTTGAGCAGATGGATAAAACTTATGTTAGAGCTTATGAGATAAAATTTGGGGGAAACTACTTACTTTGTAATTTTTGAAAGCTGAACTATCAGCCAGACATAGAAATAAAAAGATTATATTATCTACAATTACTTGAAAAAAAATTGAAATTAATTTTTATTAAATATATATCAGTTTTTAAGATATTAATTCACATTGTTATTTATAATATACCTATTCCGTACATACTAAACTATATCAGAAGCAATAAAGTTTATAATCTTCACAGCAATTGAGCTCATTTTTGTCCATATTATGTAGTGTCATAAGGTGCATTCAATTTATATAGTTGTTGTTACCAATGGCACTTGCCATGGACAAGCCCGTTGATGCATTAACGGATTTAAGCCGAAATAAGCGTCTCTTGTTTGAAGTAGCACCAATTAGGACCAAAAGTACGACTTTAGCTACACACTCATCACATTCGTTTACAAAGCCCCTTTTTACAGGAGGGCATATTCCCAAGCCTCACAGATAGGACACAGAAGAACGGCCATGTCCTAATCAGGACTCCATTCCAGGACGCCAATGGGATGAGGAAGACGCAGTACCTCTGTGTCAGGACGCCAGCTCATTTTTTATTAAACACATTGTTAAAGATCTAGTTTTGCATGGTTGGCATATAATAGGAAATTAAATGGTTAAAATTTGTCACTTTTGGCAACACAGCAACACCCCTTTAGTTAACATTCAGATAAATAGTCGTGGTTCTATTGTACTAAACACCCTATATAACTGGGCAGGATAAACTAAAGAAGAAACTTCATCCAAATTATTGATAAGTAACTAGTCAATTAAATTTTAAAATAGCACGTTCAGTTGTATTAGAACAATTGGATCTTGAAACGCATTTTACAATGAATGAATTTAAAATTGAAAATTAATCTCAACTTAACACTTCCCCAGAGCGTTTGGCTTTGAAATTGGTATTTATCATTGTTATCTTTCATCAGTTTCCATCGTGGTTAAGGACGCATTAAATCCCTGAAACCGCACGGGTGTGGTTGAGCCTTGATCTCGTAACATTTTGTTCTTCCTCGACAACGCTGGAGTATGGAGACTTCCTATTGTCTGCGCGGCGTCAAAAAAGCAACAACAAAATGCCCCAGCTACCTACTCGAAGCATTCGTGACAGGTAGCCTTCGAAATAAACGCTCCGTGAAACGATTATCGCCACAAATTAAGTTTCGTACACGCGTTGCTGAATTCATTTCGGAAACCAATCATGAAGTCTTTTGGAGATAATTGTATTTCCATGTTCGGGAATGACACACTCTATAATTCATAATACCAGCTCTTAATCGCTTCTTGTTGTTCATTTCTTTCCTGTTAAGTTAGGTACGGGAGGAATTGATCGACGTTCACAAGCAGCAGACAATGTGATTTATGTAAAGGGGGAATCAGACAGTTCACGATGTCGTATGAATATCAATGTAGCTACTAATCATCGACAAGCAATTGCACTCGTCGATTCCGATGGTTAGAGAAGTCGATGATGACTGTAATTACCTTGCGTTGATGTGGCATTGGTTTTGACCGGAAAACAAAGAGCTGGCGATTAGATTGTTCTTAATTTGCATTTTAAAACGATAGTTGTTGTTTTTCTTCTTGTCGATTGATGGAGATGAAATGTCTGTCTTTGCGTGCGAATGAAATATATCGTCTAATAAATACATTTAACTATTTAATTCACAGTTGGGAGAGATCGGGGAATAGTATAAGGTTTACATTAAATATACACTAATATGATTTATGGTAACTATTCGTTCGTTGTTTAAAGGGTTAACTTTAAATAATGGGAGAAATATTAGTATTTAATTTGCATTTTATTGACTTTGGATGGCAGTTTCAGGTTTGCAAAAAAGGAAATTCAGGTACAGAAGTACTTATAAATAATTGTATTTCCATGTTCGGAAACAACACATTCTATAATTCATATTACTAGATCCTAATCCTGTCTTGTTCTTTATTTCTTTCTTGTTAAGTTTGTTATGGAAGAAATTGATGGATTGGCAAAAAGCAACACACAATCTGATTTATGTAAAGGGGAAATCGGATGTCGTTTGAATATCGATGTTGCTACTAATCATCTGCAAGGATTTGCATTAGTCAATTTCAAGTTAAGTTGATGATAGTTGTAATTATTTTGCATTGATGTGGAAGTGATTTTGAATGGAAGACAAAGATCTGACTTTTAAAGTGTTGTTCATTTCCATTCTGAGCTCGCTATTCTAAGAGAATGAAATATATCATCTAATAAATACATTTAACTGCTTAATTCTCAATTTAGGAGGTTAATAAATAGTATAAGTGTTTTTTTAAATGTATATTAATATTATTTATGTATGTTAGATGATTTATGTATTCTATGTAATTTAAATGTTTACTGTGTAATTTAAATGTATACTAATTATCCGTTGGTAATTTAAAAAAGTATAATTTAAATTATAGACATTCAATTGGCTTTTAATTTGAATGCTCTTCGTATTTTATTGCCTTTTTGATTTTTAAAAAAGAAATTCGCACATGCTTTACTTAATTGATTGTTTGCTATAATTCATAATGAGCATAAAAGAATAAACTAAAATGTTTCATATGCTCATATGTTCATAAATGTAACATATGCTCATCAATTTTTTATAAAAATTCAATCCATTTGTGGAAATATTCAAGAATAATAATGATTAAAATGAAATCTGCTATGCATATTTCGATGCATCATGTCAGAGCATCATTTCTTGCAACGGTCAAGCACCAGATGCTCGTTAAAGTTAAATTATATTTTTATTCCTTTTAATCGTTTCATTGAATGAGTCACTTTAGTATTGCAAACAATCCAAAAAAACTTTGTCTTGCATTGATTGATTAAAAAAATATCATATTTCCTATTTATTTCATTTCATATAATCGCGTGCTCAAAATGACATTGTTCCAGGTTTAATTTGCGGTAGTTATTAATTTATTTTTTTAAATCAGAGCTTTTGTAAATTCAATGTTAATACGTCATTAAAAGCTGATTTTTTGAGATGCTCGTGCAGATAATAAAATTTTTGTTTTCCGTCTACGGATTTTTGTTGACGGCAAAAACAACATTATGTTATAACATGATAATAAAAGATTCAAGTTCCAATAACTTTTATTTTGGTTAAATATCTTTCCATATGTGATGACTGTTTTTATCTAGATGCCGTCGCAGTTTAAACTGAGTGCTCGTACAGGCAAATTAATCATGCATAATATCATTCTTTTTATTTATACTTGATGAAAGCAGGATAACCACATATATATGCAAAGCATAAATTAGGTGTATGCTTATATTAACCCTCCAGCTACGTAACCTGCAATTTCTGCGATTTGGCATTTAGTCCACTTTTTTTTGTTTATTTTATCTTTTCTTTGATGTCTAAATTTTGTTACTCAAAGGTCATTAAAAATAGTATGCTTAAAGAAAATTATTATTTTATCATTCTAAATTCATTAATCATTCACTGTCTTAAAGATATTCCAAGCAAAATTACTGAAAGAAATGGAATTAAATTTCATATACACACTTTGGAAAATATAGGAAGATGGAATTCGAAAAATAAATTTTGTAACAAAGACCGTGAAGAAATTTTGGCCCAAAGAAACAAGCCACTAATAGTAATGAATTTAAGAAAAATGCATTATGTAAAATTTAATTAGAGTTTGAATAATAAAACACATTGATACATAAATAAGTAACTTGTGATACGAGCCCCACAGAAAATATACTTTGTTTTAAATATCCTTTCTTATAGTGATGTTTCCATTGGGTCACTGGCTATCGTATCTGATAGCTATGGTGTTTCAACAGTTTAGGCCTTGGCTATCAAAAGCGATATCAGTTACATGGAATTCGTATTGGATTTTGATTGTTGGTCCCCCTACGATGTGTTAGGTATACATGGTTTGTGCAAATTCATATATGTGCCAATTCTATGAGCTAAGTTTTGTGGAAAATGAAATATTTTTAACATGCAACAAAAAATATGTATATATATATATATATATATATATATATATATATATATATATATATAGAGAGAGAGAGAGAGAGAGAGAGAGAGAGAGAGTATGTGATAAATATATATGCAGTATGTGATAATAAATGCATATATTTACAGTTTGTGAAAATAAAAAAGACATATAAAAACACAGTATGTTATTTCCTTTATTTTGGAATAAGGTTACATTCAGTGTTTGGCATTGAAGCAATTACGACACAGTTGAGGCTGGTCAGGACAGTTGTCGCAGTATGTGGAAGTTAGCTTTTTTCTGCCCAGGTCATGACCCTCTGTCTTAGAAATGTTAATATAACATATATGACATTTACGTCTCAACTTTTTACCATTTTCATGGATCCTATCAATCAAGTTGTGAAGGTCTATTTATTTATTTTTGTTTTTACCAAAATCGGGATCTATATCCATACCAAGCAGCTGCAAAACCAAGCTCTCCCTAAACTTACGAATTTTCATTTTTGAGTTTGTTTCATGTCGATATGCAACCCGTGCGTTAACTACTGCAACTCCTAACAAATCTAATCCTATTTTTCTGTACCACTCAACGCCTTTTCTTAGTGCTGTGGCATAAGCACCCATCTGATCCCTCATTGAAGAATTCGCACAAACTTTCGTGTGGTGCTTTGACTATCATTTTTGGTAGCCAGGATGAAAATCTCCCCATGCGTTGCAAAATGAATCAGATTCAAAAATATTCCTTGGTATTGCAGCTGCAAAACCAAGCTCTCCCTAAACTTACGAATCTTCATTTTTGAGTTTATTTCATGTCGATATGCAACCCATGCGTTAACTACTGCAACTCCTAACAATTCTAATCCTAATTTTCTGTACCACTCAACGCCTTTTCTTAATGCTGTGGCATAAGCACCCATCTGATCCCTCATTGAAGAATTCGCACTAACTTTCGTGTGGTGCTTTGGCTATCATTTTTGGTAGCCAGGATGGAAATATCCCCATGTGTTGCAAAATGAATCAGATTGAAAAATATTGCTTTTATATGTAATTTTAAGTTTAAAAAATACAAATCATACAAAAAAGTTCTTTGGCCTCGTGGTGAATATTTGCAATTTTGACTTGGTAGTCAAAGCATTAAGTAGTTACAATTGGCTATTCAATGATAGCTAGGGAAGAAATCTAGTATAAGGGGGGAAAAATCTGTAACAAGATTATGTAACTAATGGTGAAGCGTAACGGTTACTACTTGCGCAGCAACTGAAATCACCTCCAAAATACATCCATCACCAGCTCTCCCACAAATCAGACCTTGACCTTTCGTACAAAAAGTAGTTCTTTCTAGCAAAATCCCATAAAAGGAGGAGAGCTCTTGTCCTTCTAAATCTTTAAAATTTCCATTTCCGGCTCTAAAACAACTCGAACATCAAGATTTCAAACAAAATTCTTTAAAAAAAACAACTGTCCAAAACGAATAATTTAAATAATTTTTTGCTTTCCGGGCAGCTTCTGTCCTTCCCGAAGCTGAAAAGCAACCCCGTGCGCCGGTATAATTAAATGGTAATAAATTCCTTAACTGACATTATCTCTCCCCTCGTGTCGTTTTTAATGGCCTTGTTAAGAGCAGAAGATTTGTGAATGTTCGCTGATCTTTCATTCTCTTGCGGCTTACCAAGGGACGACTTTCCTTCTTTGTTACAAGTTGAAAAGATGCATTGAGATATAAATCTTGTTCCTCGGACTTTTGTCTTTTTTCTCTGAATAATACCTTGTAAGTCAAAGGTGCCGGAGGTAGAGGAGACAGTTTCTGGAATATTTATATCTGTTTTTGGGCCATCGAAGAACGAAATTTTTTGCCTAAAACTTCAGCGATTTAGAATTAGTGTAGTTGTTATTGAAATGACGAGTAGAAAATTTTAACTTTTATACTACTGAAATATTTTCGATATCTTTTGAAATTTAAGTTACTGATTTGTGGTACTAGTGGACAAAAATATTACAATTGTACCATATGTGGGGTGAAAATGACATCTGTTATTTATGTATATATATTATTTTGTCAACTTGAAAGTTTGGAAATACTCTAATATATGAATTATTATGATAATGCTTATAAATTCAATATTCCGGCTTTCTGGCTCATAGATAGCTCGTCTTCCTCATGTTCTGGAGTCCCGGGTCGAGTCCCGGTTAGGACATGGTTGTTCTTCTGTATGCTATCTATAAGATGTGTGACTTGTCTGTAAAAAAAGAGGCTGTGCAAGCAAATGAAATGAGTGTGTAGCTAAGTCGAACTCTTGACAATAGTTGGCGCTACTTCAAAAAACAAGAGACGCTCCTTTCGGCTAAAAATCTGCTGATAGTATTAGCGGTCCATAGGCAAGTGCCATAAATATCAATATCAACATAAAATGATATTGTATAGGAAACATATCTGGTTTTTAAGTTACCAAATTTGGTATATAGTTTGTTTTTCAGGATAGCGGATATAGTCGGAACTTTTAAAATTTTAAATAGATTTACAATTAGTGTATTTGTTATTGAAATTGCCAACAGAAAATGTTAACTTTTAGGCAGATGAAATATTTTCAATATCTTCTGAAATTTAAGTTACTGATTTGTGGTACTAGTGAACAAAAATATTACATTTGTACCATATTGTAGGGTGCAAATGACATGTGTTATTTTTATATATATTATTTTGTCAACTTGAAGGTTTGGAAATGCTCGAATATATGAATTATTATGATAATGTTTATAAATTCAATATTACGGCTTTCTGGCACAGAGATAACGCGTTTCCTCGTGTTCTGGGAGTCCAAGGTTTGAGTCCTGCTTAGGGCATGGTTGTTCTTCTGTGTGCTATCTGTGAGATGTGTGACTTGTCTGTAAACAGGGGCTGTGCAAGTAATTGTGGTGAATGTGTAGCTAAATCGTACTCTTGACCCTAGTTGGCGCTACTTCAAAAATCAGGGGACGCCCCCTTCGGCTTAAAATCTGCTGATAATATTACGGGGGGTTGTCCATAGGCAAGTGCCATAAATAACAACAACATCAACATAAATTGAATATTATAATTAAATTATTACTTACTAAATCACTACTTATTAAATTATTACACTCACCATTAAATAAAAATAGTTCAAAATATTGTTTAGGAAACACATCTGGTTTTTAAGTTACCAAATTTGGTATATAGTTTGTTTTTAGGTTTTACGATTTGATTACGATAATTACTAAGTACATAAATAGTTACCTAGCAGATAGATTAATAAAATTTGCTTGATGAATTTTGGTATCAAAATTATAGAACAAATTTTGAATCAGATAGGACAAAGGATTTCGGTATGCACATAAAAGCAATTACTCATAAACGCAATGATGTTGTTGCCGTGTTCCATTTTAGAACGGAAGGAGAGTTGCAATAGCTTCTAAAGGTAGGTTATATAAAGCACTCTCCGATCCACCACGAAGGCACAAGGATTAACCATGAAAACTGAATGACTGGATCGCCGCAACAGTAATTAGCGGGAAAGGTGGTTGAGCTCTAATGGCCATCACCGGCCACAATACAACCCTCTTCATAGGAAGTACGTCCCGTTATCGATGGGAGGAGCATAACCCTCACCTAGTGTACCCACCGGGTTGGTGAGATCCAACCACCATACCGGAAGCATCTCATCCTCAATTATGAGGTGCCCCCCGTGAGGTCAGCATCTGAGGGAACTTAGCCCTGAGTAACCGAGATTGGAAGTCTGACTTCTAGTTCACACGTTACAAACATTTTTTTTACGGGACGAACTTTATTCATGCAATTCATTCCTTCATTCAAAGACATATCATAATTTAGATCTCGAACAGAGAACGATCACCTTTGACCCAGTACCCCCTAGTGATATAACTCACGACATGGAAGACTTTGTGACATGGAGGACTTTGTGATTTAACATTCGCCAACCACCATACGCGCGGAGAAACTTCGACCGGCGAGGCTTGAACTCCCAACCTAAATAATACGTGTTCAACGCTCTACCAAGCAGGATATCCCGACCCTCATAAATGCAATTACTTAAATGACTGAAATTCTATATTTGATTTCTTGATTATAACTGCAGTTCCGATTTAGATTGTATTTTAAATCGGTCGAAAAAAAAGGAGCACAAAATGTATATTTATAATAAAAATTCGGTAAAAATACTAGATTTAAGCCCATCTGTAAAATACATATTTCATAACTAAATTTTACTGTTATACAAGGCATTTAGAGGAATCAACATTTCCATAAACTTGGGTCAGTCAGCGTTGGCGATATTTTTGGCGCGATTGAAGTATCTTCATTGAGACAGGTGATAGAGTGGTCTAAGACCGGAAAGTTTTATAAGGTAGTAATATTCAAACTTTCATACTTTCATATATATATCTTATATATATGAAAGTATGAAAGTTTGAAAGATTGAAAACACAGTTTCAATCGCAATAGAGTTGACATTTCTTTTTATTTAAATTTACTGGTCATTTGCGACTAACTTGAAATAAAGATTAAAATGAAATCTGCTGTGCATATTTCAATGCATCATGTCAGAACATCATTTCTTGAACGGCCAAGCACCCCGTGCTCGAGCAAATTAAATTGTATTTTTATTCATTTTAATTGTTTCGTTGAATGAGTCACTTTAGTATCCAAAAACGATCCAAAAAACTTTGTCTCGTATTTATTGTTTAAAAGAATATCACATCCTTTTTTATTTCATTTCTTATAAACACGTACTCAAACTGACATTTTTCTAGGTTTTATTTTCCTTAGTCATTAATTAATTTTTTTAAATCCGAGCTTTTGTAAACGGGGTGACATCACGTTATTAAAAGGTTATTTTTTGAGACGCTCGTGCAGGTAATAAAATTTCAATTTTTCAGCAACGGATTTTTGTTAAGCCTCAAACCTCATTCGTAAAACAATATCATGCTCTGACACGATAAAAAATGTTGGGTCAAACTGTCGCGAAAGAGCGCCAAGAAATGAGAAACTATTGTTTCTTTAAATTTATCTAAAATAAGAAGATGGGGGGGGGGAAGAAAAAAGAAAAGAAATGAATAATGAAATAATTCTTGTGTGAATAAGGAAAATGGGAAAATATTCTTGCAAATTATAATTAAATTCTTGATTTTACATCAAAGCATTTCATGTATTGTTTTTATTCACTGCCACTTCGCAAAATCATGTGTCATATCGAATTAGAAAACTTGTAATCAAATATCGAGAAAAAAAGTTAGATAAAGACATTGAATTATTTATGTTGTATTTTTGTATGAATGGACTTGACCTTAGACTATGAATTATCTTAAACTTTCTGAATCACACTTTTATCAAAAAGGGATTTTCCGCAATCTATTTTCCAATTCGCGTTTTTCCCTATCATGTCTCAAATACAGGGGAAAAAAAGGAATTAAAATGCTTCCACCAAATAATTCCTTGCTAACCTCTGGCAGGCAAGGCCACAGGAAGGAGTGGGAAGACGAATTTTTTTTAGCTTTTGATTTTTTCCCCCTATCTACTCGTCGGGAAGATTAATTTGCTATGCAGTCAAACGTTTGACTTCGTGAAACAATTAAGTTGCAGATGACTGTAGTTAAAACCGATTGCCTTTGAAGCAGTCGTGGTAGATTAAACTTTAAACAACATTATTTATACGATTGTATAAAAGACAGATTCAGGTAAAACCCAAACTCACAAAGAGTTTTGAAAATAGTTTCTGTATTGCGAATTTTTTAGTTTAATTCTGTGTAATTAATTCATAGTTTAAATTATTAGGATATGTTTTTCCAACATGGGTCGTATCAATAATTTTATTGGACATAGTATATTTATAAACATCATGCAATTTAAATAGGAATAGTTATTATCATATCTTCTAATTTGAAAATATATACGAAGAAAATTTATTTTGCTTT
>JAOUZG010019144.1:7194768-7205218 GCA_026289955.1 Argiope argentata
TTTCAAATGCATACAGAGTAAATACGTACTCAGTTTCAAATGCATACAGAATAAATGCGTACTCACTTTCAAAAGCATACAATGTAAATACGTACTCAGTTTCAAATGCAAGCAGTGTAAATGCGTACTCTGTTTCAAATGCATACAGCGTAAATACGTACTCAGTTTCAAATGCAGGTATTGTAAATTCGTACTCAGTTTCAAATGCATATAGTGTAAATGCGTACTTAGTATCATACGCAAACAGTTTAAATTTCTTATCAGTTAAATTTCTTAATTCTTTTCAGTTATCAATTTCTTATTTCTCTGGTGGGTATAGCAGAGGTGTGAGGTCGAGTTGCCTCCATATGGTTATCGGATAACATTTCCTTTGGTGTAAACGTATGGGACGTATTTGGAACGTATTTGGACGTATGGGCCGCATAATAATTTATGCCTTTTTTCGTTCATTCCAAAACCTGATTTATTTTCATGGTAGCTTTATCATTTTGTTCACCCCTTATAACAAGTCAAGGAGAGAGGAGCTCCATTGCGATTGTTTATACATATCAGAAAACCGATGAGTGAAAGCTCTCGCTGGTATATATAAAGAGCGTTCAAATAAATCATGTTAGTATGATTCCTACCAAATATACTGAACTGATCCAACTTTGAGATGCGCTGCTCAACTTGCCGGAGGAATGCCCGTGTATCAGCATAGCACAGCAGAAGAAGCATGAAATCACATACATATAGCGATAATCTGACTATTTTATGTAAAAATGATTTCAAAATGATCAGTCACAATGAACGGATTTTTTAAAAAGTATTAAAGCTTTTTCTAAGTTTCTAGGCTTTCTAAATTATTTTGTAGTTTTTATAATTTCAGCTGCTTTCAACCATATTTAGAATGATGAAACTTGGGAAGACATTCCGAGAAATATATCTAAAAATAAATAAATAAATAATAAAAAAAATTAGCTATTAACTTTTAACTCTTTTTCAGAATTATTTTATTTCTTCGGAATTCTTCTTTAAGATAATTTAAATTACCACCATTGCTTTTTTTGTTGTTTATTCAGTATTACATTTATTTAATTTATTTGATTTAACTTTAGTTTGTTTTAAAATTGAATTTAAATTATTTTTAGATTGTTTTGAAATTAAAATTCTGGGACTTATTTTTTTAAATAATAACCCTCTCCCCCAAAAAAATATGAACTTAAAAAAAAATTAATACCTGTACACAAATTCAGTACCAAAAAAGGTTAATTTCATATATATAAACAAAGAATTGGCATAACCTCCCAACCACATTATAAGCTAAATCGTGTTTAAGTTCTGAAGTTAAGTTTGAAGCCTTAGTTGTTTTTTTATTATGTCGGAACATGATGTGGTTTTTGGGATGAGGACTTCGGAGTCAACAAAAATCCGTAGGCGAAAAGTAAAAATTTTATTATCTCCAAAAACTTCTAAAAAAACTTTTAATAACATGTTGCAAATGCATTTAAAAAAGCTCTGATTAAAAAAATAATTACTACAACAAATAAAACCTTGAAAAATATAAATTTGAGCACGTGATTATATGAAGTGAAATAAATAAGAAATGTGTGGGTTTTTTTTTTCTTTTTTGCTTAAATGACAAAACATTATTAAATATTTTTCAGGAAATAAGAGAACATTTTAGAATGAAGTTAACATGGCCTAAATTAAGATAATAATTAAGAAATTGATTAAGATTTGAATTAGATTAAGAAATATTACACACACACACACACACACACACACACACACACACACACACACACACACACACACACACACACACACACACACACACACACACACACACACACACACACACACACACACACACAGGTTCGTAACATTCTGCCTTCTGAGTATAGAATTAATAACTGTTTTTCGGTTAAAACCTACTCTTTTTTAATGGGAAAAAAGGAACAAAGAAGATAGAAAAAGGAAAAAAAAATGGAAATATTTAAGAAAATCGACCATTGATTGTAGATAATAATCCAAATACTTTTTTTTTAATTTTCAAACTAATTTTAAAATATTTACATTCATGAGATAGAAAGGTGAAAAGTTCTTTATAGCAATTCGTAGATATCTCACTTTTTTTATAGCTTATAACATTCTGCCTTCTTACCAAAGATTTGATATAGTTCGATTAAAATCTGCTTTTTTGTAGTGGGAAGAAAAGAAACAAAGAAAGCAAAGAGACGAACTAAAGGTTTTAAAAAAAACCTCTTAATGGTGCTTATAATTCATTTTTTTAAATTTCAAACTAATGTTGAAATATTTGACATTCACGAGAAAGAAAAGAGAAAGTTCTTAATAACAACTGGTAAATTTCACACCTTTTTTATGTTATAACATTCTGTCTTCTCATTTAAGAGTTAATGTCTATTTTTTTTATTAAAATCCATATTTTTTATGAAAAAAAAGAAGAAAGCAAAGAAACGAACGAAAGATTTAAAAAAAAACACTCTGAGTAGATATTATAATTCAAATACATCTTATTATTTTCAGACTAATTCTAAAACATTTGAAATTCACAAGAAAGAAAATTTTAAATATTTTCATAACAACTGGTGGATATCACACTTATTTACGATTTTAAACATTTTTCTGACCGAGCTAAGTATTAATATCTATTTTTCGATTAAAATCTACTCTTTTTAGTGGAACTAAGAAGAAAGCAAAGAAATGAGCAAAAGATTTTTTAAAAAGATATTTTAGCCTAAATTACAATTCAAATACTTTTTTTTCTTCCATTTGCAGACTAACTTTAAAATATTTGCCTTTCACTAAGGAGGTGAAAAGCTCTTAATAACAGTCGGTAAATATCGCAATTTTTCTCCAATGATCAAATAGAGGAAAAGCAAAATGAAGAACCGGAAAAATGTGATGAAAGAACTACAAAATGTCAATGCCGAACGTTTTCCTTCTTTCTGTAGAATTTCGTTCAATGAACCAGCTTCCAAATTCATATTCCCACCTTGTAAACTCTGCGGTTTTTCAGCCAGAAATCCAAAGGCAGACCGGCATTATTCCTCTATCGTGAAAATAAGAATGTGGAGTTCCCTTCATATATTTATATAATAATAATAATAACGATAATAATGATTTTAGGAATATAAATTCGTAAATGAATGGTCTCGCAACCAGAACACGTCTACCGAGCTGGTTCTGGCTAATTCCCCGGCTCATGGCCGGCAATGGGTGTGGGAGGTCAAAGTTGAGACACTTCTGTTACGGTGAAGAGAAAATTTAATAGCGTCTCTCTGCCTCTCTAGCTGAGCCGCCTACGGTCTATTCACTGCCTCGGGTCAGATGCTAAGAAAAGTATTGAGTGTTTAGCAAATTTGAAAAATGTCAATGGAGATGGGATCTGGATATGTTAAGAGCAAATCGCCTAAAGAATTGCACTTAGAAAGTCAACGAAGATAAATCGTTTTTTTGCGATTTTTGTTTTATGTATCCTAGTTCTTTTTTGATAATTAGAGGTCAATTAAATATCAAAAAATTTCATTTTGGCATGATTGATATTCATAGACTAACTATCTGAAGCAAATAAGGATAAGTATGATAAAATTCATCCAAACTATCAAATTTGGTATGCAATTATTTTTTGAGCTCTAAAATACTGAATAAGATATAATTTTTCTAAACCTTATTTGATTGATTTAATATTGGTTTCAATAATCAAAATTATATGATCATGAAGAATCCATTTTGTTTTATTTAAAGATTGTACAAAGTTAATTCATTCTTTGCTATATAATTATAACACTGGATACATAATTAATTTTTGAAAAGCTAAAAGCACTGAGAATTTCCTTTAGAAAGTCAACGAAGATAAATCGCTTTTTGCAACTTGGTTTCATTTAATTTAGTCAATTTTTTGATAATTAGAGGTCAATTAGATATTGATAATATTTTTTTTGTTACTTATGGCATTTGCCATGGACAAGCCCCTCTAAAACATCAGCAGCTTTTAAGGCGAAGATAAGTGTTTCTTTTTTCAAGTAGCACCAACTAGGGTTAAGAATACGACTTTAGCTACACACTCATCACAGTCGCTTGCACAGCCTATTTTTACAGGGAGCAGAGTCATTCACCTCACAGATAGCACACAGAACAACAACCATGCCCGAAGCAGGACTCAAATGTAGGACCGCTAGAACAGGAGGATTTCATTTTAACATAAATGATATATGTGGATTAACTATCTGTAGTAAATAGGAACAAGTATGATGAAATTCCTATCAACTATACGACATACTATTAAACCTATAGCTCTCAAATTATTTTTTTTCAGCTTTAGAACTGAATAATATGTAATTAAAAAAATCTTATTTGATTACGATTAAAAATTAGTTGAAAGCTTATGCTTCTTCAATAACTTAAGAATATATTATCACAGTAAAAATCTTTTTACATGTAAAGTGGGTGTAAAGTTATCTATAAAGATCACTATTTAACCTAGAATTACAACACTTGACAAAGAATTAACTACTATTCGTAAATCACATACATTTAACAAAAAGTATGCGAGAAAGTTTCGGGGAGACCACTCCCCTTGATTCTAGAAATACATTACAAACACTTGTAATGAATTTATTGACAAATTAAAAAATTAATTTAAACGCATTAGGTAATCTAATTACCAAAAATTCACCAAAATATTAGATGTTAAATTAGTGTAACAATATTTATTAATCTATTTCTTTGTGTTTTGCAGTCCTATTAACTTGCGCAAGAATAGCAATCAGACTTCATCTGTATAGATTTCATTAAAAATTTGAAGAAAACCCAAATTTAGTCTATATTTCATGTACTAATTTTTATCTTTCTGACTTAAAACACTTTTTGAAATTTTGTATCACTGACATAAGGTTAAAAAAGGCGTTTATCAAGTACTTGAAGTCAAAATCTTGATCTTCGAATTCGTTTGACGATTATAATATTTTTTCCACCGGTGGCGTCCCGTCTTCCTCATTATCTGGACATCCAAGGTTCGAGTCTCGGTTCGGGCATGATTGTTGAAATATATTAATGTTCCTCCCTGTCAAAAAGGACTTTGCAAGCGAATGTGATGAGTGTTTAGCTAAGTCGTACTCTTGGCCTTAGTTTGGCGCTGCTTGAAACAAGAGATGCATCCTCGCTTTAAAAGTCAAAGGCTGCGTCAACGAGCTTGTCCATGGCAAGTGCCATAAGTAACAACAGCTACAACATATTATTTTTTCGGTACTTGGAAGCTAGAAAAGAAGACTATTTGGGATACACTAGGTAGGACCTCGTAATTTTGAAGTCTGATCAGATGAAAAGAACGACACATGAGTAGTCATCCCTTATCTCAACCTTTGCTCCTCAGCATGGGGAGGACGTTTTAGCTTCCATGTAAGATTTTAGGTGCCTCATTTCTTCAGAAGATTTAGGGGATTCGTGTTTCGAACCCAGTATTCTTTATCCATGAGACCGTACTCTTATCACTACGGCCTAACAATCCGAAATCCATGAGACCGTACTTTTATCATACGGCCTAAACTATCGGAAATCCATGAAACCGTATTCTTATCACTACGGCCTAACGATCCGAAACCGTTAACACGTCTGAGTAGAAATTATACAAATTCTTTCATGGTTCAACAACGGGAAGGAACTCTTATTTCTCAATAGATATTTTTTTCCTTTCTTAAGGAATTAATCTGTTGGATAAAAACAGCTTTAGACCACATACCAACAATATTTTTCATCTTTTCAAGTTTGCAAATCTAAGAAACAATCACGATCTATCAATTCCAAATAAAAAAGGAAATTTTAATACATAAACGCCAATCATTAATTTTCCCTTGATTTATTTATAAAATTGTCATGAATGTTGCAAAGATATTATAGAATTTTGATTGTTGGTTGTAATATTCTGTATGAAATGAACAAATTACTATTTAAAATGCATCAAAACTAGTTTATGTATGGTCAATAGTTATCTCAACTGATGATTATTAATGATCTTTCATAACCATTACTGAATCATTATCCAAAGACACCGAAAGCTTAGATATCATTCCATTAAAAAGTTGCATTTAATATGCAATGCTTGATAAAGATTCAGTCAAAAAATCATGAAATTTCATGCAGGATACTGTTTATATTATTTGCTTTTTTATGTTAAAAAAAACTTGAGAAATATGAATATTAATCTTCAAAAGTAAATTTCTTTTAAGATTCAAAAATAAATTAACTAAGTGTTATTTATTATCTTTGCTGAGATAATATTGTTGAAGCAACAATAGAAGGATTGGAATATTTTTTTTCAACATTACCATTCATTCAATGGTAGCAAACTAATTCAACACTATGTGTTGTTGATTAAATATTGAGCAGTTAAGTGCATTAGTCGTGTAAACATATAATTAAAAAGCTTTTAGCATATCAACGCGCGATCCTTTTTTAAAAATCTAATAAGGAATAATAAGAAGGAAATATTATTCTCTTTATTATGATAATTTTTTTGCAAAAATTAACATGAAATGATTTGTATTGCATCCGATTTGTAATATACAACGGAGATAAGCAATATAATCAGTAATCGATTCATATTAGTAAAGTGGACTAGAGAGACATAAAAAAATTTCCTCGTTTAACTGATTAAATAAAAAAGAAAGTTCATGACACGAATTTTGGTGAATTCGATTTGGTACATTAAACAAGACTTTTTAAATATTCATAGTACATTTAAGTACATTTCACGAAGTTTGAAAATAATCCGAAGTTTCGTTTCACTCTTCTATTTTCATTAATTTATTTTTGAATTAAATTCTTGTTCCTTTTTCGTTGTACATGAAAAATTAAGAATGGCATTTTTCAATTTCAATTGCTTATGAATTTATCTTTAAAATGGATTTCAATTTATTATCAATAAGGACAGAGCTGAAATAAATTTTAGGCTCCAAAAATTTGTCAATAATTTCTCTCACTTGTTTGTTTCAATATTTATAACCATACTTCTCTAAACTTACTTTTTCATTAAAAATTACTTTATAAGATAAAGAATGATTCCTAGGCAGCATGGATATTTAAAATAGTAGCAATCAGAATGCTTTTATTTATCAAAAAGGGGTTGTATTTATTTTTATCTCTATTTTCCCCCTCTTTCTCTATTCTGTTGCGTTCTTAATAAGAATTTTTAGCATCTCTTGCCCTGTCAGTAATCGTATCTCTCATCATTTTTTATTTAGGAAGCATATATATACATTGAGCATTAGTTTCACATTGCTTATGGTGAATCTAGCGTGACAATTTTGTTTTCATGCTAAATTGTGAGATAAAATCAATTTTTTTAAAGAATGCAAATTACTTTTCCTGTTATCATCCAGAGATGTTATCGCCTTCTGTCGGTACCCTAGGCCATGGTTATGTCTTTCATACCTTTAGTGTTCGATGTCTGAAGCAGTCTGGGGTGCCAAAAGGAGTGTTATTAATCGGATATACCCATCCTAGCTTATCTCTGTAGCAACGGGCACACCTCGCCAGCACAATAACAGTTATTGACGTTGTAAGTCTCTTAAGCAACAACCATTTGCTGGCCCTAAATGTTCCCTTCAAAATGCAATCTCGATAGACAATGAGCAGGAGATAATTGTTTTTCTTCCAGAAGAGAAGCCACCAATTGATTTCTTGAGACGCTGATGGAATAAGCAAACCGCCATCTCTGAAGATCTCTGCTAAAGACTATTACTTTATTCATGAACAACAGTGGTGGCTTCATTACTTGGCGCAACCTGCAAGACCCAACCTCAGTCGTTTGGCTACGACCTCTGCCGCTTGGCGGGAAGCAATTATCATGGTCGGTGATTTATGCCGTAATGGAGCCCTTGGCTCTCTGGAGCCTTTTGTCTTCTTTTAACTTTTTGTTTTCTTTTCATTGAAAAGAAGAAGAAATTGGACACCGACAATTGCCCGCTTATGATATGCACATCAGTAGTGTGGAATATGGATCCCACGTGCTTAATCCGAAAGGGTGAGCTTTGGTTTTGTTAAGTATGCGGTAATAATTGAGGCTTAAGGCTCTTTTTTTGTTTATTTGTTTGATCTACAAGTATTTTTTTTACCTGACGTGCTGTTTATCATCTTGGCTAATTAACTGATCATTAATCAGCCTCTATATTGTTTGCATTGGATTATTAAGCCTTTGGATGTTGTGAGTCTATTTTCATCCAGTGAATACGTTGAAATATTGAAATATAACCTTTAAATATCATTCTATATTTTACTTTAAAAGCACTGGAAATTTACGAGTCATTCGGTGTGTTTTTTTTAGTCAAGTTGTTTATCTTCTTTGCTAATTAACTGATCATTAATCAACCTCTATATTGTTTGCATTGGATTATTAGGCCTTTGGATGTTGGAAGTTTTTTTCATCTAGTACATACTTTGAAATATTGAAATATAACCTTTAAATAACATTATATATTGTACTTTTAAAGCAGTGGAATTTCACGAGTCATTCGGTCTGTTTTAAATCAGTCAAAAGTTTTAAATACATTAAATTATTTCCGTGTATCAATTCTTTTATAAAAAAATATCAGTATACTATTAAAAATATATTTCGTTAAATGGAGAATTGGCTTAGACAAAGCTGGTTAATAATGTTATGTAAAGTACTAAAGTTAGTAAAAACAAATGAATCGAAATTCCAATGAAATTAAAGTAATTTACCAAAATTGAATTTGAATCCTTAATTAATTTTATAGTATAACATTACTGTATATTATTACATAACTAATATTTTTGAAATATATATATTTCAGAACAAATCAGGGCGAGTATAATTTCTTCTTTAGTATGAGAAAAGATATATGACCTAAGAAAACCATAAATTTAATATAAATTAAAATGATCATTTTTTTTCTATTTTTTTAATGCAAATTTTCATCATCATTATTTTAATCAAATTTCATCACCATTACAAATTTCATCGAAGCAAATGGAAATCCTAATCATCTTCCCAATAGCCAAAAGTTATTTAAAATTATAATGTAATTAAAACGTAAGCAAAATTTCAATATTTCTTAATATGATTTATATTATATGGCATTAAAAATGTCGAGATTACCACCGATCCGGTTAAGACGAATACAATGGAAATTCAAAAACATTTCTAAAATGCGTTTAAAAAAATTCCTTTCTATTTTGTATAACTTTATATAACAACTGAAATTTTTATTGAAATAAAAAAAAATTGTTTAAAAAAATATTTAGTTTACACTTTTGGAATATAACATATAACAACCTGTTATGATTATTTTTTTCCAATAGCAAATGATATTCTGAGAAGAATTTGAAATTTAAGAAGAAAAATGTAAATGATTTTGTCGAATTATTCAAGAGGATATTAATGATATTTTCATATTTATGCTTTATATGTTATTCTTCAATGCATGTATTTATTTACCATATTATAATATATAATAATAATATATTTTATTTCATTGTAAAGACTATTTTTACAACATTTTTCTTCTGGTATTTAATTTAAATACTTGGCTTATTATCATTTTTTATTCGGAAATAACCGAAGATTCGATGTGATTAACAGGATATTTTTGAACAAATAATGACTTGTCGCTTAATCATATATTAGATTAGAAGTCAAAGTCCACATATTGATATAAGTATCGGCATTGTGTAATTTCTAATATTAAGACAGTATGTAACGGAATTTTCATGATTATTTCCCAAATATAAATATAATACAACTATGTAATTATTTCATTTTTTTAGTTACAATTGCCATAATTGTATAATATATAATTTAAGATTTTTAAATCAAAATATATAAGTTGCGGAACGGAGTCTCAATGTATATTATATAAATTTTCAGGAGGTGGAATTCACTTTTTTTCGGACAAATGTTCTACTGTAATTTCTTTATTAAATATCAGTGGATTTCCATGTCCAGGGTAAGTACCATAAGTAACAACAACAACAACAATAGTTTCAGTCTTATTAGTTGTTAAAGTGAAATGTTAAATAAATGCATTCCATATTAGTAGTTTAAAAGCCATTCTAACTAATACTTTGGGAGGACAGTTGGTCACCAAAATAGGCTGTTAAAATATCAAAAAAAAGTCCATCCAAGTCTTTCTCTATTTTATAATCGCAAATTATGCAAAAAATAAAATTGCAAATAAAAATATATTGCTTGTATCGATTATTTATTTTTAAAATAATTTATCACGTGCACTTTTTTATGGCATTTGTCCTTTTGGAGTAAAAATTACAAAAATATAAAATATATTTCTTGTATCGATTATTTATTTTTAAAATGATTTATCACGTCCACTTTTTTATGGCATTTGTCCTTTTGGACTAAGAATTACAAATAATAATTTAAGATATATTTCTTCTATCGATTATTTATTTTTAAAATAATTTATCACGT
>JAOUZG010019144.1:7212080-7230907 GCA_026289955.1 Argiope argentata
TTTCTCTATGAAAAAATGCTTTCAAAACTTTTTTTTGAACATTTTTCTTAATTGTGTATTTTGTAACAGAAAAGACAAAAGTTGAGTCTTAATCTATTAAAAGATCAACAACTTTTAAGCACTTACCCACCCTTTTGTAGTTCTAGAGTGATAAGATCGGAATCACGTCCTCCTTCTGACACGCCCCTTCGAGCGAATGTAGTTTTTCTCGCCAAGGAAACAGTGCAGTTTCATACTCTTTCTTAGCAATTAGAATGTCAAATATTCAGAAGCTAACCATTCTTTTTTTTTCTTCAACAAAATGTTCACGCTTCCATTGAGCTACTCATTGTTATGCTTGAGTTATTTCTCATTACCTTTTTTTTATAACTAGATTGGGTATTATTTTATATTTAAAAACATCGATTGTGTGACATGAGCAAATATATACATCAATGTTAAAGGTTTTTGACAACATGCATCCATTGTTGATTTAAAATAGAGCTTGGCATTTTTTTTCTGGTTCGAAGGTTGTATTAAAATTTTCCTATAAGCTGATAGGGTTATTGTTTGATAAGAAAAGCAATTTAGAAAATAGCATCTGAAGCTGTACGTAAAATTAGATACGAATGAATTTGTTTTAGAATAATATATAAAACCAGTGGAAGGGGGGGTCCCAACTTTTTCTCGTATATTCTGAAATTGATTTGTCTTATGAGAGAACGCTTTACAGGGAATTGGCATAGAATAGTTACGTAATATTAACTTTTGGCGTAAATTTAACTTATTAGCGAGTTATTTGGTGATTAATGCATGACATGAGAATAGAAGTATCCGGAAATCGAATTTGTATTTAGACTCGTTTTACTTAACCAACTGAAACAAAAATTTTACACAAAACTTCTTTTACATTCACAAAATACCATACCTAATTTTATAAATTTAACTTAGCGCGTTTCTGAATTATTGCATTTACATGTTACTGTTAGTACAGGCAGATAGAAAATCCACCCATTTTTGGAGATGTCTCAAAACTTGATAGGTCTCTAAAGCAAAAACTTGTAAACCATATCTTATCTATCTAGCTCTCTTCGTTTCGTAGTTATTATGTTAATTTATATTCAAATAAACATGTAGATGAACTTCCTCTAAACAGATTTTGTTGAATATTTGGTGGAAATCTGAAAATTCGGCGTAAAGACTGTATACCAACGGGTATAAGAACATTTCCCAAAAACTTAATTTTAGAACTCGGAAAAGTTTAAAAAATGGAAATTCGTTAATATTTTGAGTTCGAATTTTTTTACCATTGTTGTATTTTCTACTTACTACTTATACGAGAAATTGAAGATTATCGTGTTTTTATCTTATCCCGCAAAATCATCATTAGCATTTATAATACGAGTAATTAGGATATAATGCTATTAATATTAATTTGAAAATGTAGTCTCTCATATTCAAACTTTATAGTATCCATGAAGGAAAATTGGATTTAAAGGACTTTTTGTGTTAATTTAATTATTTTAAAAGATGTGATCACAAAATGTGTTTGTGTACTTGCATATTGTGCTAAAATGAAACAATAGCAGTTTTTTAGTTTCTTTATTCTAGAAGGCTCTGATGTAAAATCAGAAAATTGGTTCTCTACATTAAATTCATCAAATGCAATTGAAGAAAAATTTATTTAATAAAAATATTTAAAAAAAGAACATAGTAGAATTATAAATTTTAAAAGCGAAATTGAATGACGATTTAAAGGAAATAACCAAAGAAATATTTCAAAAAAATTATCAATCTACGAAATATAGAAAATGGAGTAAAAGACGATGGAAAAAAATATAAAACAGCTTTCTTCAATTTAAATTAATTCTCTCTCTATCTGTAAAATTGCCATTATTAAAAATAAATGGTTAAAGATAAACAGAAAAATATATAAAATGATAAAAAACAAGCTTTTAAAGATAAAACAAAACAAAACATTATTATAATGGTACATTTGCATAACATTGCATACAGCAGTAAAAAATCTTAGTTTTTTCTTATTAATTGTCATCTTAACATCTCTGAAGTTCAAAATTCCCTAAAGCCTACAAGATTAGAACCTGGCTTTATAGAATAGGCTGTTCTCGAAATCTGTTTGATCCTTGGTGAAGAGCTATCTGAAATGAAATTATAATCTGTATGATTACAGATCATGACTAGCTTAAACTTGTTGATTGAAATAGTTCTTCCATTCTATTAGACTAATTTCTCAAAACTTTAAAAATCTTAAATTGAAGAAATAAGGCGAATAAGAAAACCAATAATTTGCATTGCTTATTTTCAAAATATGAATGACCAATCCTTAGTCTCTTCATTTTAAATTTTTTTGCTTAGACTCAGAGTAAGTTACAAATCATAGATAGATGAAGAAATTACAGATTATATCATTCTTAGTTAGTAATAGGTCCATTTATCAATTATCTTAGAAGCAATAGGTCAATTTATCATTTTGTGAACTAATTTGAAATGGAAAAACGATGTAAATCTATACTCCTACTATAAATGTGAAAGTTTGGATGGATGGATGATGGGGTTCAATCACGTTAGAACGGCTGAATGAAATTGGATGGAATTTAGCACAGAGATAGATTATAGTCTAGAATAAAAAATTGGTACTATTTATAACGATTAATTGATTGGATGATTTTTTATTAATTTAAAACTATTTTTCTAGCCAAAAATCTTCATTTCCCCACCTCCAAGCAAGAATTCTTCATTTACTCCCACGCTAGTAAGGTTAGGCTTAACATGTTTCCGACCAGTTATTTCAAACGGTTCCGTTTTTTTTTCTTATTGTTTGATGCATTTAGAATTAAACGTTGTTAATTAATCGATCTTTCCGGATCATTCTGAGTACTTTTGAATTAAAAGAAATGTACATTTCCGTTAGCCGTTATTGCTGCCGTTCGCTCTACAATCGGCCATTTCGCCGACATTTGGCGACAAACATTTGTTTTGGCGAAAATTATTTTCAACAGCACTTAATAATACTGTTCGATGACTTTTTACATTGTAATCCGAAAACCAGTTCTTATACATACAAATAAAAATTTCTATACTTACGAATTCGCGGCTAAAATCTAATTACGTATAGACTTCTAAACCTACTATACTTAGCCCTTTGCACTCCAATGGTGCCTCTGACTCACCATTCAAGATTGTGCATCATTCTAATGTTTTATTTATTTATTTTTCAAATTTAATTGTTAAAAATGCCTACATAATGGGTGAGAGATGTAGATTAATTTTTCAAAGAAATTTTGACTTAAAATAACTATGTATATTTATTTTTCATAGCAATAAACAAATCTTTGCATTAGGTGATTAACTTTGCATCTAATTATTTTTCGGAGTGCAAAGGATTAGTTTATAAAAAAGTGTTATTATGTTTCTAAAAGACGTCTTTTTGTAAGGAAAGAACAATTGTTAGTTGCATCATTAGTAATGTAATGGGATTATTCCCTAATGTACGCTAGTTTTGTTGTTGTTGTTTTTACTAAGGTACTTACCTATAGCCAAGCTGCCTGCTGTTACAGCAGCAGATTTAAGCACAAAGAATCTTCTCTTGATTTTGAAGCTCCGCCAACTAAGGCCAAGAGTACGACTTAGCAACAAACTCATCACATTTGCTTGTACAGACCCTTTTTAAAGGGGGGCCACAGTCACACATCTCACACAAAAGAACAGCCATGCCCGAACAGGGACTCTAACCCGGGACTCCCAGAACACGAGGAAGACGCGCTACCTCTAGGACAGAAAGTCGGTGTAAGTCAGTTTACATTAGAATTTTTAAGAAATGGTCGAAATAAATAATCATGCTTTAATATGTCTATTAATTTTATGAAGCAAAATTAACTTCCCTTCCCTTTGCTAAAATATATTCTTTTCAGAAAAGGCAATGTAGGTAGCGCAAATCGCGGCAATTATTCGGTTCATATCCATGATAAACGCTCAATATCTAATCATTATATTATTCAGAAAAATTTCCGCAAAGATGTAGGTTAAAAATTACTCAAACAAAGAGAATCAGGAAGAAATTCATGAGTTTAGCACAAAATCGGGAAGAAAATTAATAACAGAATAAAGATGGCAATAAACAAGCTCGTACTCGATTATAAACTGGATGATAAACAATTTCCATGCATTATGGTAAATCTAGCAGGTTGTATGACCTATAATTACGGAACATTGTAATATATCCACCACCATATGATAATTACACCAACGAAATCAAAATTATTAAAAGCACTCCACATGACTGATGTTAAAATTCCAAAAAAATCTTCCATTTCGCAAGCTCGTCTTCGTTTCTTAACAATAGAACGTTCGGGCACTCCAATGCCTTTGTTCACGATATTCGAACCACGTCACGTCGGGGTGAAATTTCTAAATCGTCCGGTTGGAATAATTGACGCTCCCTTCTCCAAGGGATTTAATGGAGTATCTACCCGTCCCCCCCCTACATCCATAATCGTTTTCATATCAGATCCGGAAGCTGATAATCAGACCCAAACTTGCATCTTTTCAGCAGTAAAAATAAAAGGAATTAAGAAAAAAAAAAATGTTTTTGACACTTTCTTGCTATTGTTGAAGAACTGGGACGTTATTTCCATAATTTAAAAAAGAGATGCAGGATATAATGGCTTTGTTGTTTCGAAGGGGTTAGTTCTCTGCACCCGTTCGACGTGTTTGACCGGGTAGAAGTCGATTCGGAAGGCAGGGGCCCAGCGTTGTATGTGCGCTATGAATTGTTCGGTAATGTTCGGAGATCACTGCAGACACCCATCAAATAATAAAAAAAGCGAAACCCAAGAATAAAGTTTTATTTTAATGAATAGTATAAGACTTCGTAATATCGGATAACCTGTAAAAGTAATTCGAGAGTCTTTTAAAAGAAAAATGCTTCGAGTTAAATTGATAAAAATTTTATTAATTTTTCTAGTGGACCTAGAAAAATGCAATTAAATAATGTTACATAGTTTATTGTTTTATTAAAACCGAAATTTTGGTATTCTATATTTAGCATGAAAGTTACTAGTCTTTGATAGTTTATTCCATGTAATAATGATACGAGTTTCATGAAAAGAGCATATACAAGTTTATAATTGATAAACTTGTGTATGGAAAAGTAGTACAAATATAATAATGAATTTGACATTAAAAATTTATTCAGCAAAAGACATTTAATTTATTCTTTGTAATCCTATTGAGTGAAAGGGTAATGTGATATTTTCATATGGAAATAAAATATATTTTCATATTTTATTTGAGTTATTCAAAATTAATTAAACATCAAAATCATTGGTATGTTATTTTTATGGTTTGAAAATAGCAAGATTTCTTAAACAAAACTCTATAAATTTTATTCTTTTTACCGTCTATTATACACGAATAAAAAGCGAAATATGCACACAAGCAAACCATTTTAAAAATCTTTTGGTGAAATTGAATAAAAAGTAATTAAATATTTTTCTCCATTTACTATTTTATTTACGATAAAATTTCTCAAAAGAAAGACTATATCTTCTAATTTTTTAGAGAAACTAAATTAACAATTACTATCGTTTTACCATTTATTAATTTCAACACTGAATTCTACATAAAAAGGCATAAAATGTTTGAGTGGATAAGGTTGTTATATAAATAAAGAGGAAATGATTTCGTTGCTGTCTATTATATGTAAAGATAATGCAAGTTTATCGTGAAAAGGAAGCCACAAATTAGTCACTCTTTGGTAAAACTATTAAACGTGTATTTAAATAATATACTATTTTTGTGTTTTATTAATATAAAATTTTTCACAAATACAAAATACAAAAAGGGAAACAATAGATTAAATGCTCTCAAGGATTACAAGAATGAATTAAACGAAAAATTAAAGCATGATCATTACAAAACAATGAAATTCTGATTCAGTTCAGACTAAATTCATAGAGAGTACATTGTATATGAGAATATAATTTAGAAATAAATCAAAAAGTTTCGGCGAGAGGGGCCCACGAAATTTTCTAGAATGAAGTTTAATAAGTGTAGTTGTGTATTACTGACAGAGTGCTTTTGACGAACAATAATAACGGAATCTCATCTTTAGCGATTAATCTTTGGGATGTAATTAATATACAAGAAATAAAATCCGAATTTGTATTTTGAACATCCTTTTTCCGAAGATTAAAATCTAAATTTGATCATCTAAATTTACTATTTAAATTCTATTTTAAATTGTTGACACAAAAATTCATATATTAAAATCTTTGAGATTTTGAATTATGCGAGTGGTGTCACCTGATGGCAATTTGAGAAAAATTGATTTCAAATTTTTATAATCTTTAAAATCACGAATTAAATTTTAGACGAAAAAATAAGCAATAGTTGAAATAAAAAATTCTACTCGTCAGTAGTTGGTAAATTTTTTCAAATAAAAACTGTTTTAATAAAATTTAATGCTATATTAACTTGAATTATATTTCATCTTCAGTTTCTTTTTTAAATTTCATATAATTCCTTTATAACAAAGTTTTTAAAACCGAATGAAATAAATAAAAAGAAGGAATAAAAAATGAGAAATAAATAAAAAGTTTAATAAAAATTGTTTTATAAAAAACGATAGTTCTAAGCTGTCTTATGAGAATGTATAGTTAATAAATCCTGATTTTTGTTGTTTCTCAAACAAGTTACGTAAAACTCCGCTCCATTGAAACTCAAATCAGAATTTTCATTTAAATTCACTTATATTCATACCAGATGTCTAGTTACAGTGAAATAATTTTTAGTAAAATTTCTCAGGAAGCGGAACCATACCAAACAAAGCTTTCGACATAGACGCTATTTTGATAAAACACCATGCAATCACTTCAGCTTAGAATAATTAATATCGCCATTTATTTTTCAAATTCATGAATCACGCCTCATTTTTCAGGTATGAAGTTGAATATCAGTCACTCGAAGACAGTTAAACGGGTTATGATTAACATTGATTGAACTTTCTATTGTTCTGCTTTCTTGTTTGATGAGAAACAAACAGAAAACAATAATGAAGCCAGGGCATTTTATTTTATCTGAAAATTATTCACACTCGCAGAAAAACAAGCATGGCAGAGAGGTGCGGCATTTTTTGGACTTGATATAGGTCCATATCAAAATGCTGTGAAAGGTCATCAAGTCAGGTTTCATGAGAGCCTGATTTTATTGAACTTCAATATAAAGTGAATTAACTGCCTTTGATTTATTAAAAGAATTTCATTTAAAAATTGTTTTAAATTTAAATTTCAGTTTAAATTTTTGATAGAAGCGTAATGAAAATATGTTTAAGTGATTATATTAGCCGAAGTATTTTCAAAGTGAATATTATTATTGGGGTGTGAATTAAATGTTATGTTTTGCAGCAAAAATTGAATTACATAAAGAAATTCCATTTAGAATGTGGATTTAAAATTTCTTCAGAGTATTGGTGTCAGTAAGTATAAGAAAAATAACTTCTGGTTCGTTCGTCACAGTGAATTATAAAATTCATTGAATTGTATTATTTAAGCTCGTTTTAACATACAAGATGGTATGTTTTGGCAACACCAATCTTAATTTTTGTTTGTATTATTTTTAATTCTGTAAAAAAGTATATAACATATACAGGGTCCTGAATTCATGGGCCACAATTTAAAGATATGTAAAATACGTAAAAAGGAGCATTTTTTGAAAAGCAATATAGCATCGAAGTTGAAAAGTTTAAGCAGAAAAAACAAAAAATGACAAGAAATCACTTTATTTAGATAATATTTTAGAAAGATCACAAATGTGCCACCACCAACATCGATACAGGCTTATTAGAGTTTGGAAGTATAGTTTTTCGAAGATTCAGGTGTTCTATGAACAATGGCAGAGGCAACTGAAAGTTTTGCAATAAAGTTTTTGTCAGAGTTATTGCAAGTCTGGTAGACACAATATTTTTTCGCATT
Source organism: Argiope argentata (assembly GCA_026289955.1). Lineage (NCBI taxonomy): Eukaryota > Metazoa > Arthropoda > Arachnida > Araneae > Araneidae > Argiope > Argiope argentata. The sequence goes on from JAOUZG010019144.1 coordinate 7,220,051, forward strand.
GTGTGCCATTAATTACACTCACTTGTTTTACCTATACTTTTCCTTTCCGACATGATAATTCTTTACAAAAATGGGCATCTTTATATGCATTTTATCTACCATTAAAGTTTGGCCCATGAATTCAAGGATACCCTGAATAAAATAATGTTAATGGTACAGGAGAGTTGCATTAAATACCCTTTCAATCCACTCCATAGTAAAACATATTCATAAATATTAAGACCTCTTCAAAACCTACAATAATTGAGACCAGAATTCCCCTTGTGAAAATCATCCAAAATTATAACTTAAAACGTCCCTCAAAAGTGCAGATCTCATGATGAAATCAAGACCCCAGGACCCCCAGATGGACGCTACGTATTTCTGACTCTATAGGGATTGTTTATTTGTCATACTTATGTTCACAATTTAATCTGTCAATTTCTCCGTCCCCTTTTCAATTGGTAATCTAATTTCCCTGTAAGTTGAACCCGCAATAACTAATTGTTTCTGTATTCTTATTCCCTCTATCCAGTTATAACTTCAGAAAAAAAATTAAATAGATTCGTGTAAGATTTGACACCGATGGCATTTTCTCTGGAAATCCCTGAATGCTGTATCGTCTCTTTTTTCCCCCCTTTAACAAATTTCTCATTTTTCTGTTTTCTCTTTCTCCTATCTTGTGCAAATCTAACTGGTTAGATAACTTAGCGTTATAAGCACAGGATGACGTGTTATGCTATACATTAATGTTTTAGTATTACAAGAAAGATTGATGACCTAGATAAAAGAGTAACACATAGCAAAGATGGATGGCATCTTTAGCCTAATGCGTAGCATTATACAACAACTATCTTCATTATGACATAATTATTTTCACACCAGGCTGTCGAACTCGCTACGAAGGCGCAAGGTTTAAAACATAACCCTGAGTGACTGAACTGCCTTAACAGCAACACTGGCCGGAACTGTGCGTGAGTAGTAATTGCCATCATCGGGTACTGTACGACACATCTCGTAGGAAGTATGTCCCGTCATCGATGAGAGGAGCATACCTCACCTATTAGTGTATTCTCCAGGGTGGCAAGATCCAACCACCATGCCGGAAGAACACATCCTCTTTCCGAAGTACCCCCCCCCCCGAGAGCATTCCATAATGCAAAGATAGATTTTTGCTGTGAGCGTTTAGTCCGTATATTATGCTACTTTTATTATGTGCTCGTACTTTTTAAAAACACTCACACACAAATTTATTTTTCCGTTTTATGTGTTATTTGTGCACAGTGTATGACTATAATACTAATTTGTTTTTTTATCTCATTAATAGCTCTTGCTTCTCTACGCATCTTGCTAAGTTTCTCATTATCCAAGGAGGAAACAAAAATCTTCTTATGCTAGAAACTCTTTAACCTTATATATATTGACTTAATTTATTAACATTTTTACTTAATTTATTAATACTTTTACTTAATTTATTAACATATTTTCTAATTGTATGCCAGTATCATGAATCAATTTGGTATGCAGCAGTAAACATTTTCCTTCCTTCCTTAAATTATTTATAGCGGAGTATTCTTAAGAATTACGGTTCGCTATTAATTAGGCTATTTCAATTAATTTCGATTGATTAAAATAGCCTAATTAATAAAATAATTTATTAAAAGTTCAACTTTCTTCTTCCAGTTGAATTGCACTGTTTTTGCTGTTCAGATCTACATTCCTTGCATTTGTGTGAATATGATCAGAAAAAATAGCCCAATTACAAAAATATAAACGAATTTAAAATTTTTAAAAAGGCGTTAGGATATTAATGATTAAAAGATATCATATAAAGGATATCTATCATTTGAATATCAATAACTCAAATACTGCATTTAGCTCATAAATGAAACCAAATTAAATCTGATGGAACTTACCCTTATTACAACATCAATATTTACTCAGGCATATTTTAGGCCTAAAATTTGCAATGCGGTTAGTCATATTACAAATGTTCCGGTATATGAGTAGTAAGAAGTTGAAATTTAAGAATTAAAGTCTTTGGGGGTTTTTTTTATAAATTATACGCGAACTGAAACGAGGATGCTTAGGTATAAGAATAAATGTGATTCGGAAATAAAAAATTCAATTGGGAGTACTTAAAAAAAATTTCAAAGTAGGAGTTTCAAAAGTATGCATCATAAGCAATTTATTATTAATAATATTATGCTCTAAGATTATTCTGTAATTACTTCACAAATTAGACTTACTGATATTCATTTTAATGATGAAGTGTAAAATTATTTATTACAAAAAACTACTGTTTTGCAGTATAATTTAATAATGTTACAAAAATTGATGAAATCGTTACTTATTTAATAAACATACTGATTTTTGCTCCAAATTTATTTTAGTAATTGTTAATAAACTTGAAGCAAATTATAGACGGAATAAAACAGTTAAATGAATTTTTGTTAATAAATTATAGACTGAATAAAACAATTGAATTAAACTGTTTTATTCAGTCTATAATTTATTATTGTAATTCTAATTTGCCATTTTTTCCCTTTGCCAGATATGTACATATCTCAATTCCTATTATTTCAGTTCAATTTTTATCATATTTATTATAATTTATTATCGATTGCAACAACCAAAATTTGGTACTGTGAATTATTACCTTTTGTATCATTTATAAGTTCCAATTAAGAATTTAAAAATGCAGCAACTAATTATTGTTTTTTTAATATGCAAAACTGAAATTTAACGATAAAATTTTAGTTTATGACTCTTCAGAATTATACAATTACAATAAAATTTCTTTTAATTGACCCTAATTTTGATTTCTAATCAAAATAATAAATAATAAAATAGCTTTTTTGGGCTATTCTGCTTTTCTGATCTAAACAGTTGCGCTGAAACCAGTATTTGATGTTATACTATAAAAATATGCTTACTTTCTATATTAATTAGAAACCTACCGTTTGTAAGATTGAAAGATTATAATTTGACAAATGAAGATTTTATAATTCAAATCAGATTCATATAATTTTATTTCTTCATTGAACTCTTCATTGTGTTTAAGCAAATTTCATATCTGTTATGCATTCCTTTAATTTTAATAATAAAAATTTAAAATTCTCATTTTTGTTAAAAATCGCTTTTTTTAAGTTTCGAGCATATTAATCATCCAAACAAAGTCTTATAGTTTAGATAAGTTTTGTGAAACTTTGTTTCATCTTTAAAACTTTCCTTATGTTTATGCTTACTAAAATATTCAAATGAATCTTAAATGACGCATTTCACCTGCTGTATCATACCAACGCTCATTTTTCTTTTGATTAACGCACTCTTCGTATAGACAAGTTATTTACCCAGAATTAATGATAGACTCTATGCGTTTTCTAGAATTTAAAAGAAACGATGCACAACAGAAAGCTGAGTATTCAAAAGAACTTGATCTAATATTTTCAGAATCCATCATTTCAGAAAATTAAACAGTCAAAGGAATTTTAAAAAGGAAGAAGAAAAATGGGTGAGGCTTTCTAAATATTTGCTTCATTTATCAGTTGTTAAAATAAATGGCTTTGTTTATTCTAGACTTCACGGCATTTTGATTATCAACAATTCATATCGCTCGTTGTACAATCATATACGAGCTAAGAAATGTTTTGGATCGCAGAAATAACTTATTCATTACCTATTATTCATATAAAAAAAACTACAATGCTGACATCTGTTCAGAGAAAAAAAGAAAAATTATACTTTTCTTCGAAAATTAGATTTTCTTTTTAAATCGTCAGTGCTGAAATTATCGTTGTTATTTTAAATTCAGGAATAAAATGCTTTAGGTTTATTTGATGATGTGATTAGAATCAGGAAATTTTTTTTAAAAAAATGCAGTAATAAGTTTACGTATTTTGTTATGCTATCAATGATTAATATATATTTCATATATTTAATAATCTCCAAAATATTAGGACAAAATATAAATAATGAAATTGATGCAAATTTAATTTTAATTGTTTTATCTAACAAATAATAACAATGCATAATTTTGTAAGGGATATTCATTAAATCATTACTACTTTAAAAATTATTTAAGAGGTTAAACTGGCTAAATGATTTATTTACAGAAATTTTATCAATAAATTGGCAAGTGTCAATACTTTTCTAAATAAAAATAGTTTACTTTCTTATTTTATTCCAAAGTATAAAATTTTGGTTTTTTACAAATGTATTAAGTATTTTGTTGGAACTCCTTTAGAAGTTTGATTTTATATCTGTCAAAACAAATTGTATTCAGTTATTATTTATTTATTTAATACTTAATACTAACATATATATTCCCCTTTTAAATGAATAAATTTATTCATATGGAGAATTAGGCATTTTACATATAAAAAATTTGAATTGCTTACTTATTTTTATGGAATTAATTAAATGATATTATTACATCAAATTTTTATATTTTTTTAGTAAGAAATAATATTTGGTGTATGTGAGCATAAAAATATCTAGTTAAATAAAGGTTATTAAGTTCCTTTCTAAACTTATTAAATTTATTCTCTGGATTTATTTTCGTCTAAACCTGAAAGAAATTAACATTTGAAATATTTTATTTACGAACATATTGATTTTTTTAATCTATACTGAATAAATTATATCGTAAGTTATAATTTATATGGAATTAATTCTAGTCTAAGTTATAATATATACTGCATTAAATATAGAATAAAAACAGCATATTTATGCAAAGCATGATTGTTGAGTATACAAATATTTGCCAATAATTTTAAAATCCTCAAAACTATATAACTTTTTAAAGTTTTGGAGCTCTACCGGTTTTGAGATGAAATAACAGCTATGATGTCATAGTTCTTCGTCAGCTTTTTAAATATGCAACTGCTTTCAAAGAAGCATACATAATCATAATACAATACTTGTAAAAGCAGGTGAAAAAATGCTTCAATCATTAATTGATCATTAGTTAAAACAATATCATATTCTCTCATGATAAAAAAAATTAAATCTTTTTTTTCCCATTCATTGCTAATTCAATTTTGGACCTAAAAAGAATTTTAAAAAAGAAGAATTGTTAAAAAAGTTATGCTAATTGGTGAAATAAAGAGCTTTTAAATGACATTAATTATTTTTCCTAGCAATATGTAAACGTATTTTCTATGTTCTTTCGAAAACGAAAGAAAAGCTATTCAAAAAATGTTCCGAAATAAATTTTAAGATCAAGCTACAAAAATTTAACAAGCAATAAAAGAAAGGAAATTTCAGTCGACATGGCTGATTGACCCACATGTCCTGACGTACACTCATAAGAATTGTTTAATCTTAACCTGTTGTTACTTGTTTAAGGTAATAATTTAACTTTAAAGCATGACGTGAGGCTATATGGAAGAAGTTGGAAAAGCAGCAAAACTCCACTTGTCGAAAGTATTAGGTAATGGAGCAAAATTTATTGTTCCAGTAAAAGAAAAAGAAAAAGAAACTTTCAGCATTGACCAATGGTATTTCGAGCTCATAAATACTTACTGTCATATGGTTCGTTAAAGGTTAAAAGTCTGTGAATAAATTATTTTTTTGCATCTGTTACTGGTGGGGTTTTTTCACTTTTCAGCCATGGAAATGTAATAGCTGCATGCCAAGCAAACACGTACAACATGGTACAGCCAATTTACGTCAGCCATTACGATATTACCACGAACGCACAAGCTATTTTTTACATGTTTATTGAAAATTCGGAACACAGAGCTGTCAACAGATAAACTTATTATTACAGAAATATGATTATTTTCTCCGTCTTAAAAGTTTGATTTTCGTAATCTTACCATTTCATCACTTTTCTAATCTGCCCGATTTATAAATTTAATCTCTGTGAATTAGTTATTTTATAAGACTTACATTTAAGTTCATTATTAGATCTTTCTTGTTTCAACTGTGATTTCAGTTACTGAAGAATTTGAATTTTCAAAAATAAGATTTAATATAGATAAATGAAACACAATTTACCTTATGTAAAGAATTATTTCCAAATTTCAAATGTAAAAGAGACTTCATATATATCAAGACATTTTTTGTGTGACACTACAGCAATAATGCAGGGTGTTCATTAATTACTGTCGGGGTTTCCGTACATTATAACTTTCGAATAAAAAATATTAAGCAAAAATCGATTAAATAATCGTAAATTACATCTGAAAGAATTTGCAGTCCGGATAATTATGACGTCATAAATAAAAATACCGACCGTGCAAGAAAAAGCAATGTGTGTATTGTAGTTTTTCGAAACTAAATCAGTCATAACTACTCAACGTCACTTCAGAATCACGTAAAAGAAAGATCTTCCTTCGGATAATTATATCAGACGCTGGTTAACACAATTTCAGGAAACTGGTAGCGTTCTACACCGAAAGGGAGCGGAAAGACCGAGCACATCACAGGAAAATGTTTATCGCATCCAAGAAATGTTTAATCGCAGTCCATGAAAATCAACAAGACAATCAGCTGTGCAGTTACTTATACCTCTTACGACGATATGGAACGTTCTCCATAACCGCCTTCAGCTGAATACCTAAAAAGTGCAAACTGTGCAACTTTGACACTTTAATATCATTAATAAAATTCTTTGAGTTGTAATTTACGAATACGTAATCGGGTTTTATTACGTAATATTTTTTATTCGAAAGTTAATACGGAAACCCCGACAATAATTAATGAACACCTAATATAAAACAAATTTGAACAATAATGTCAAGACTTAGCGAAGATCATATTTGAATTTATATAACAAATGTGTATCATTTTATTTAACTACACTATTATAATCTCATTTATATTATTATGACATATTAATATAATTAATTATATTATTGATGATATTATTATTATTTGAGAATGTTCACCATTAAAAGGAATTACCAATTTAAAGCCTCTGCCAAATTTTTGTATAGGCTTATTGTAGAATTTTTACATTTTTAGCTTTATAGCCGATTTATTCAGACCAATGCCCTTAGAAAATATATGTTCTATATACGCAAGTTATCATGGTAGAGTCCTGACAAGATACTCCTTTTTTACTTTAAAATAAATCTATGTTTATTAGTAAGAATATTATAAGATTAAAGTTCAGTATATTAGCCTTTCAATTCAAAAATTCAACTCCTTTAAATAATTTAGAAATTCATCTAAATAATCATGATTCTATTTATGCTCGTTATATTGCCCAGTGTTTATATTTATCAAATTTTTAAGGCTTCTAATAATTTTTGAACATGGTCAAATTATCACTTACTTAAGTTACAGGATTTGTAAATAAAGATATCTGTCTTCTGTCTGTAAGTATTGTATGTGTTCACAAAATATTGTTACATTTAGGCTGCGAAACGACGACTTAATTCTTTTGTAGTTGATGTTTATCACTAAATTGAGGAATATTATTTTAAAAAGCTATAATTAAAATATTTTGAAAAATTCTTAAAGCTTCTGTGAATTTTTGGAATAGATATATTATTACATATTCAAGTTTTTAAATTATAGAGAAATAATTCTTTTTACTCACTTTATAAAATGCATTGTATTTGCCCCCAAAATGATATCATAGTTTGAGGTTTGAGGAATAATGTATTAAGAAGCTGCTATTAACTTGCAATTCTTAACGTTTCTTTCCATTTTCAGGGAATGTGCAGTCATTTAAATATTATTATTAACATATTTATTTTTTCGAATTTTTAACGATGAAACGAAAAAATTATAATTGGTGTTTAATAATAAAGTTAATAAATTTTAAAAAGTTATAATTAATATAATTTACCCAATTATTAAAGCTTTTGTTACTTTTCTGGATTCTATGCATATATTCACTTTTCTGGATATTATGACGAACAATAATTCTCACACAATGAATTTCCATCTAACGAACATTTTTTATTTGAAGAAATTTTGTTTAGAACTTTTATTTTGAATAGTATTTGTTATCTATAATAAGAAAGATAATTTATTATAAAATAGGCTTTACTACACCACTTAAAAATGTTGATTTTATTTTTTGGTGAGGTAAAGGGGTCTTTCTATTTCTTGAAGAGTTAACTAAATCTACCTTATACCTCCTTATCTATTTTATTATATATTATTGAATAAAATATTGAATATATTGAAAAATGGCGAATAAAAATAGTTTGTTGTTGTTACTAATGGCACTTGCCATGGGCAAATGCGATGACGGTCGTCGACAATCTTAAACCGAATGAACGTCTCTTGTTTTTGAAGTAGCGTCAACTAGGGCCAAGAGTACGACTTAACTACACACTCATGACATTCGCTTGCAGAGTCCTTTTTTACAGTTAGGGACATTCATATATCTCACAGTGCATGAAAGAACAACCATGTCCGAACCGGGACTAGAACCCTGGGTACCCAGATTTCGGAGAAGATGCACTACCCCAGTGCCAGAATTTTTCGTTATGTGAGCCAGATGAGAATTGGTCCATCCCATGGGAATCGGTCAGCATTCTCATGAGTGATATATTCAAAGCATCACTATAAGTAATAAGGACACTACTGCGAGTAATGAAGATAATTAAAAGGTGCCATTGAAATGTCGTTATATTAATAAACATAAAGGACATTTAAGAAAATGCGAAAGAAACCGACTGAATGTATTTTAATCATTACAGGAGTGTAAATGTTTTCATGAAAAAAATTCTCTTTAAATTATCCTTTTTTCCCCCTTGTTTGTATAAAAAGTGTACAAATTTATAATTGCAAAAATTTCTTCAAAAAAAAAAAGGATTTTAAAGATGATAAAGCTTTCTTAAACAGAAACACAGCTGTAATTGCACTTCTAACTTTCAAGAAATTAATTCTAACTTTAGACGTTTAAAGAGCTACAGTTATTTGGTTACGGCATAGCGGAATGACAATATATTTGTCAATGCCTTAGATCTTCACTTGTTTATTTAAACGTCATGGAATAGTATATTGCGAATTCATCTCATAGGTACTTCATTCCTTTGAAACCACAACAGTGTAAAATAATTGCATCCTAGCATTTTAGCGAAATGTCAGTATATTTGTCAATGCTTTAGGACTATATTTTTTTATTTAAAGTTCATTGAATAGTATATTGCGAATTCATCGCATAGATCTTTCCTTTCTTTGAAACCCCAGCAGTGTAGAATAATTGTTTCCTAGCTTTTCAGCGAATTGTCACTATATTTGTCAATGCTTTAGGACTACATTTTGTTTAAAGTTCATGGAATAGTATATTGCGAATTCATCGCATAGATACTTCATTCCTTTGAAACCACAACAGTGTAAAATAATTGCATTCTAGCATTTTACCGAAATGTCACTATATTTGTCAATGCTTTAGGACTATATTTGTTTGTTTAAAGTTAATGGAATAGTGTATTACGAATTCATCGCATAGATCTTTCATTCCTTTGAAACCACAACAGTGTAAAATACTGCATCCTAGCATTTTAGCGAAATGTCACTATATTTGTCAATGCTTTAGGTCTATATTTGTTTGTTTAAAGTTCATGGAATAGTACATTGCGAATTCATCGCATAGATACTTCATTCCTTTGAAACAGCAGCGAAGAATAATTGCAGCCTTTTGCAAGACAGCATCTGAGCCAAAGAATTAAATTGCAATCCATCTTTGTGAAAGAATCGGCTGTTCAAACCTAGTATTACCCTCTGCCCTTCTGAATAAAACACAAGGATGGTTAAAGAAAAGCCCTTACAAGCATTTATTATAAATAAAAAAGAAATACCTTTTAATTTAATAACCAAACAGAATGTATCAAAAAATTCACAGCTCATTTTAAATACCATCTTCTAAAGAATAAAACATCACGTCATGGTTTCTCGTCTTATGAAGATGTATACAGCTTGCAAGTGAAACCTGTAATTATTGCAGTGGGAATTATAAATTTTCCTCACGTTTGACTTATGAATATTCGACAACTCGTAAATATATCCTTTGGCCACTAAAGCCCACAATTTAACGAGGAAGGCTGGATGCGATGAAATGCACAAAAGGTTTTTTTTTTTTGTTAATATTACGAAGAAGTCAGAAGGAAAGCCGATGAATTCGTAGTAAATTAATGGCGTCAAGAGTTGTTGGTATTATTAGCAAGATTCTAGTTAGCGTTTACCAGAAAAATCGGATGTGGGATGTAAATTGTGCTAAATGGTTTAAACAGAATCTTGTAATGACACTCCAGGTGGTTTCACGATTTTTGAAGAGGCAAGACCTTATCACTTTTGATGAATATTGTTGACACTATTGATTTGTTTCTTTACATTGTAGGTTAATTTTCTTCTTTTTAGATAAATAATTCTTTTTTGAATTTTATTATTAGGTGAGAACATGATGTTGTTTTGGTTAGGAGGCTTTAGTGTCTCGAAATTTACTGTCAAATGTATACGTTTTTCCATTGGTAGATAGCGAATTACCTGATCCAAGACATTTGAGGTTTGTTTTGCCAGTATTGTTTGAAATATTTAATTAAATCAATTGCTTTTTGTTTGTCATTTCTATGAAATGACATCATCTTCCAGTTTGCTTATGATTTCTTATTTTTAAATAATAAATATCACCCTCTAAAAATTAACGGTCTTTTTTAATTCTCTTTCAGTTTTAATTATTGTACATTTGCAAAACGCGGCTTATATTTATTATTTAATCATATTATTAGCGTATTTTTACAAATTGTATTTTTCAAAATGCTGTTAATATTAGATTATAATTTTAATATCAATATGTATTACGTTTATTGGATTTTACCACATAAACAATAGCTTTCAGTAATAATGAACCTTTTATTGAAATTACTGGTTTTTTTTTAATCTTAACATCGGTCGAGTGCCAAAACTTTG
>JAOUZG010019144.1:7231007-7242751 GCA_026289955.1 Argiope argentata
TTCTGGATTTTTAATATATATATATATATATATTAAAAATCCAGAAATCATTTATTTTAGAATCTTTTTTCTCTATTTTTTAAATCTATTTGGGGGGGGGGGGTCATCGTATCTTCAGAGCACAAGTCAAAAATTAAATATGTATGAAAAATTATTTTAAATGTTCTTTTATTATAAAATGCCATTTCTATAATAATAATATGCAAGCACATTAATACATCATTTTTGTACAACATATGCTTCTCGTATATGAATGTACATTATTCTTTCTGTTACAGAAGCTCAATTGAAAACAAAGATATATTATCTCTATTTTCTTTTTCATTTCACTTCTTTTTGATACGATCACTTTTATGCATATATGCACGATATACCATTTCAATTGATACTTTTCGAATAAAATAGTTATCAAAACAAATTGAATTATTCATTATTTAATAATATCTCATTTAGAAACATAAACTTTCTTTATTTCCAGATATCCACAAAATCCTATGTACTCTGCCTTTTTAACAAAATAGTATTTCAATTGTTTTGTTTATTTCAAATATTTTTTTTAACAATAACGTTATTGTTTAGCTACAGCTGACTGCTATGCCAGTCATCATTAAAACAAAAATGCTTGAAAAATTTCATTTAAATTTGTATTATCTTTATTGTATGAAATGTATATGAACTTTATTATTATTTAACAAATAATATGTAGCAATTATTAGTGTTTTATTTTCATACACTTCTCAGGTTGTATTATGTGAATGAATAATATCTATGAAAAAGGACATTAATGAAAAATTGGTAATCTAAAACTTCGATGAATTATTTGAATCTCCAAACTGCTAATAATGCATTTAGTGTTTGTTCTTTTATAATTAATGTGGGTTGTGAAAAAAGATGCCCAATGTTTGAAAATTCCATTCAATTTGGTGTACAGAAACATAAATTATCTCTTACATTTCTTTTATTTGTCTTATAAAACCATATTTTCATAACAAAACAAACATATTCTGAAGAAATTCTAAATAAGTCCACAAACATATATTTAATGCATTATGTCTTCCTGTAACAGCCAAATGCCAATTAAAAAAAATTCTTATTAAGTATTTTTAAAAGAAATTCTAAAGATATTTATCCACTACCGCGTAATAAATCACCTTAAGTTACATAATAGCCAATAGATGAATGCAAAACATAATTATCGCCAACTGATCGATCTCTCTGCATTTTATACTCAGAAAAGGAATTATTTTAGATAAAGAACCTCGCCAAACAAGTCCGCTATTTTTCGGTAATAGTATCAAGACCTGTCAATCTTTCTACTTCCTAGACATTTTTCACCAGAGCTTTACTATCCCCAGACTAAGTCTAATAAATAAAGCTTCCATAGATAGATTTCAAAGTGAGTGAAGAAGAAAAAGAAAAAAGAGCCAAGTAAATGAGTCCAATGCCGCACCTATCTGGCTGAGGTAATTGCCTTGTATTTTGAACAGTGGACAAGTTCTCCATCGCTATGATGAAATAAGACCAGCGTAAACAGGGCCGCGAGTCATGATTTCTTTAGGTTTTTAGCTACGCTTTGGGTCCCCTTTTGAAGCTGGGATTTTTACTCAAATTTCTAATCTATATCCACTTTGACAAGAGTCAATGGGATTTTTGACGAGAGATATTATACTCAAGGGAATAATTAATCATATCTTGATGCAAACTGATTTTTCAGAAATTTTTTCAGACTAACCGTGAGAAGTTATTAAAAACTTGGCCATGATCTAGGGGTGAGCATCATCAAGAAAAAAAAACAGGTGTTGCGATTGGATATTGAAATCAATGAAATGACAAAACGATGATTGATGCTTAAGAAGAATTCGGTAAGCATCGTGAGTTAAGAGAAAATTCATTAATTTTAATTCTTTCTGAAACAGTCTGGAAGTTGAGTATTTAAAAAAAATTGCAATATAATAAAATACAAAAATATTAATAAGTGATAAGTTTTTATTAAATTTGTAAAATTAATTTATGAATGTGTTTAGTAAAATTTAAATGGTGAATCTATTGTGCTGTTTTTATTAAAACATGCTATTATATTGTTAAGTTGCTCCTTTTCAATCTTACTTTTTTCTTAAAGTAATCTTTATTTCTTTAACTTTAAAGTTACTTCCTTATTTGGTGTTATGATCATGTATAAAAAAATGTTTGTATAAGTAAGGGTTAATGCCTTTGAAGTATTTAAATCATGAATTCATTAATTCCTTCTAAAATTATTTGAAAGCAATCTATTAAGATGAATAAGTAGGACCAAGAATGCGACTTAATCACTCACTCATCACAGTCGCTTGCACAGTCCCCTTTTACAGGGGGGGGGGCACATTCATACATCTTAAGGAACTTTAGAACACAGAAGAACAACCATGTCCGAGCCCTCATACGCACTACCTCTATTCCAGGACGTCGGCAACAAATTTCATCATATTTTCAACTACTAAATTAAAATATATTTATCTATATATGAGTACTCTATTTAAGTATGTAAAAAATACACCAAAAATTTACAATTCTTTAAAATTCATGAGTGTAATATTCAGTATTTTAAAAATTCTTTTAAATGTATTCATTTATATACGATTTATTCTTCAGTAATAAACGACGCATCTGAAAAGAACGAAGTTTTAATTTTAAAGCGGATATGCCACCGCAAAACATTAGTACCTGAAATACCGTGGAAACCGCAAATGAAATCAAGACTGACAAATGCGGAAGAGAAAGCTTGACTTCAGCATCAGAAGGGCGCATTTCTTATTCTGACTCATTGTTGCTCTCTAGAGTTCTCTATCAGGATGCAATGTTCGTAACATTCTAATTTATGTATTTAAGTGAATATTTTTTTTCATTTGACGGATATAGGTATATATTTTTCATAAAATATATACTCTACATAATTTTTATTTAAACGAAAAGGAATTATGAGATCTAAGATCTACATTAAATAATCTCCAGTCTATTATTTTTTCGGTAATAGAACATATTACCGGATTTTTTTTCTTTCATTATATTAATTTTACGACATTATAATTCTAATAATGGTTAGATAATTTACATTTATTTCCTACAGAATATTTTAATAGAATTGTTATTTTTCAAAAGGAATCTCAGAAATGATGATAATTCAGAAAATCGTTGCAGATTTGCCATGGTAAGACAATAAAAATGGCCGAGATGCTTGCAATGGAAAAATAAATCCATGATTTAAAATATTTATTTATTTCAGTTGAGAAATTATAGTGATAAAAGCTACAGTTATGTTCCATTACATGAACTGATATTTTTTTTGCGGTATCAATAAATAAACTAATGGAAAAAATTTATTGACAAAAAAAATATTTTTGATCCCTCAGAATATTTCTTACACAATCCTACACAATATCTTTGACCCTACAGAATATATCCTACATAATCCTACGCAATATCTTTGATTTCTTTTCAACTTTGGAACTTTTCCATGCTAATACAAGCCAAAAGTACTGAACTAATAATATCAAATAATACTAATGCAGCAAAGGTGAAACACTTTTGAAATAATTAATTCCTCTTTAAAAAGAAAAGAAATCACTATTATATATTGAATGGCAACCAAGACTTTATTTGCCATGGGACTATTGTATCTTAGGAATCATCTCATTTATGCATTTGAATGTTTATTACACTGGTATAAATTGTTGATAAATAAATAAAAAAATGGCAAATCTAAATCTCAATTTTTACCCTTTGTCTCTTTATATATAGTGTGTATACTAAATTCCTTTCCCATATTAATTTGAGAATGGCGAGACAATGATTATTCCACAAAACTTGGAGTCTTAGTCTAATAAAGTAACCATGTGCTACTCTTTGAGACAGGACACAGTGTCCTCTTAACTATCTTATATATTCTCTTAACTATCTTATATCCTCAAACTATCTTATATTTCAAAAAATGATATAAGATAGAGGGAAATGCCTCTGGAAGATTGTATAATATCTCTGATTTAATTCAAAAAGATACTTTGAGCGCAATTAGGCTAAAAAACATTTGCAATGTTGTTGTTTTTAATCGCGATTTATAATACCTGACACACAAACACAAAGATAAAATCCCGTTAGGAATAAAATACAAGATTAAAATTAACAACAGATACGTTTTATTATTCGGAATACTCTCCGTCAACTCATTATCTTGTCAGTCTTATTCCTCAAATGATGGTCTTTTCTTTGGATGTCGCGAGTTTCATGCCTTAAGTTTTTCATATCAGTTCTTTGGAACTGATATGAATTTGATACAATACATTACTTAATTCCTGATTGAATTACTAAGAGTTCACAACTCAACCCATACCCTTTCGGATTGATTATAAATGATTAAAAATAAATTAACCTATCTTTATGAAATTTGATACTTCGAAATTATTGCAATAGAGCTTGAAATATAATTCTGATAAGTATTATTGTACATTGTCACAAGATTTTTCACAACCATAGCACACAGCCTTTTTTTTTCATCATCCAATATCTCACATTAGCTAACAAAAAAATACATAATAATAATAATAATATTTTTTCACTTGACTACCGTAAATGTTAAAATAGGTTCTATTTTTTTTTCTCAATTTATACTAGTGAAATTATATTTATAAAATATTATTCCTATTATATGATATGATATTATTTATATTCTACAACACAATTTTGATAAGTAAAAAACCAGATTCCTCTGGTTTCTTTTCTGGCAATCTATAAAAAGGCCATAGAAATATTTTAATTGCATCTCAAAAACATGATTTTTCGATTACATTTCATAAACCACTTAAAATCGTTTTTGTTCTCCCACTCTAAGGCGGAGGAGAGGGGGAAGGGGGGAAATGTCTACAAGACACCGTTTTAGAATGTCGCATTCCGCAAGAAATCATCTTCTTGTTAGAAGTATTTTATAGCACTTCATTGTCTCGCTGAAATCCTATCTACTTTCCGATAACAAAAACTATCCATAAAATGGTATAAAGAGCACAGAGAGCACCATTCTTTGGTGAGGTGAAAGACAGATAAAAAAAGGAACTAATAATGGAGGTGAAAAAGTGCTCTAAGTGCTGGAGCTCTTTCTTATTGGTGATAAATGTGAATTCACTCTTTATCGGCGAGCCCATCATTCGGAGTTTGACAGCGTCAACAGGTTGGTGTAGGTGAAGAAATCGTAATGGAAATACTTCGGACTGAAAAAAGATATAGACAATAAGAAAGAATGTGGATTTTTTTTATTTGCTGATTTTTTAATTCTTAGAAAAAAGGAATACAGCTGAAGGTAGCCAGATAATACTGAATTAATAGAAACCATATTTCGATTCGAATTTATCAAATCTACTTTTAGAGTACTTTATACATACTATGACGAATTTTTTATTTCTGTTTAAGAAAAGTGTAATAAGCTAACCGCACTTGATAATTAGATTTTGATACAAAAATATTAATTTTCCTAGTTGGTATTAATGCGAAATATGTTTATTATGATTTCTCTTCATTATTTTATAAAATTAAAATTTTAATGCAATCAGCCTATTACAAATTACTGCAGTGGAAAAATAAGAAGGGCACTCGTTATAGTTAAAAAGTATAACTCAGTTATTTTGCAGAATGACCAGTTGTTATTTCATGAAATTTTGGTTATTTTCAGAATTTTGGGTAGATATTAAAATCTTCTAATTTTATTTTATCATTTTCAATCATTCCTTATTTTTAAATCAGATAAAATAACCGATCTAAAATGATGCTCAGTATCTTAAGAATAATACACATGATCATTATTTTTTTAAAAATTTCATTTTTTTTAATTCTAACTAACTAATTTGAAGCATTCACTTAGAATTTTCTTATCTCTAATATCGGTCGTATTCAATAGTGAGGCGAATGACTCCCAGAAATTTGGGAAATAATATTAAAGATAAACATTAAATGAAGCATTAAGTCATAAAATAAGAATTAAACTCTTTAATAAAATGCTATGTAGATCGGTTTTTTTAAAATTCTTTTATTCGCAAAAAATAGCTATTATGTCATAATTCAAGTCAACCTTTTAAAAACGCATCTACAATAACAAAGCAATATTGGTAAAAGCACGTCAACATATTGAGGCGAATGAATGTTATCATCTCCCAGAAATTTATGAAATAATATTAAAAATAAACATTAACCGACATTAAGTCATAAAATATGAATTAAACATTTTAATAAAATGCTATGTAGATCGGTTTTTTTAAATTCTTTTATTCGCAAAAAACAGCTATTATGTCATAATTCAAGTCAACCTTTTAAAAACGCATCTGCTGTCAAAAAAGCATAAGTAATAACAAAGCAATATTGGTAAAAACACGTCAACGTATTGAGGCGAATAAATGTTATCATCTCCCAGAAATTTATGAAATAATATTAAAAATAAACATTAAGTGAAACGTCAAGTCATAAAATAAGAATTAAACACTTTAATAAAATGCTATGTAGATCGTTTTTTAATTCTTTTATTTCAAAAAACAGCTATTATGTCCTAATTCATGTCAACCTTTTAAAAACGCATCTGTTGTCAAAGAAGCAAATACAATATGTGAAACGTTAAGTCATGAAAAAAGAATTAAACATTTTAATAAAATGCTATTAATCGTTTCTTTATTTCTTTTATTCACAAAATGTATATTGTAAAATTTTCGCTATCCAATATTTTCAATATGTCTCAAATAAAAACCAAAACAAACGTTTTTAAGAGGTTGTGTTTTAAATGCTGCTATTTCACATAAATAACTCAGTCTCTCAAGCGTGCGGACGTTGAAAAATAATGAAGCGCTCTGATGGAGTACAATGCATCATCTTTATGTCTTCGAACAACAAAGAAAAACCCCACCTAGCAACTTACCAGCTACATTCATTAATTACTACCTGCCAAATTGGCCATCCTTTAAATTAGCAATATATGCTCTAACTAGGGGTTGTTTTTGTATGATTTAAAACGTTTTGTCAAAAATGTTATGTTGGTTCACAAATCATTTTCTGCTTGCCTTTATAGGGATTTTTCCTTTTTTCGAAATTAGCTTACTTAAATGCTATAATTGAAGAGTAGCTACATTTTATAGAAAGAATTTTATGATAAGAAATATCATATTTTTAAAATTGTATATCGTTTAATATATAAAAAAAATTTTTGGGGAAAATTCATCATTTTTAAAAACTGATTGCAATGCTCTTTAATAACTCTTTCTTTATGATTTAGCACAACAGATAATAATATTGAAATCGGATATTCATATACATCTTTGATACTGTCTTTGGGTTTTATTAAACACTTTTTTTTTCTCATTTGACTTATTTCATGTTTGTAAAGACTAAATTGTTCAAGCAAAATGAACTCACTTTCTCACAAACAAGAATTTTGAAATTTTAAATGCTTATGAATTAAAAGTCATTGTTAAATTTTAAAAAGTACTATTTTGGTACCTCAATTATTTATTTATCAATAAATATATAAATTTAATTATGTTTTTATCCCTTACAAATACGCCTACATAGAATTCAATTTCATAAAAAGCGAATTTTACCACTTATATTATTATATTATAAAACAAAATGTTAAAATTCGAATACTTAAAATAGATCATTCTCTTTTAATTTTCAAATGAAAATGTATCCTTAAGATATTTTGAATTAATTTAGGTAAATATTTAAATTTAGCTCAGAAAATCTATTTAAATATATTGTTTTTCTTTTTTATTTATGCTTTATAAAGAAAACATTAGAATTTCGTTACTTTTTAGAGCATGTTATATCACTGACTCTTCGAAATGCCCGAAAGCACACAGATCAAGAAAAATAAATAACCGGACCGCCGTAACAGTCTGAACTATGGTTAAGTCCCGAGGGCCATCACCATCCACGGTACAACCCTTCCCGAAGGAGGTACGCCCCATCATTGATGGGAGGAGCCAGATCCTCCACCTAATGGTGCATCCTGTAGGATGCCGAGATCCAAACACCATACCAGAAGTATCTAGGGAAGGGCTCTCTTCTCGAGGGTCCTTCCTAGGTGTTAACTTTTTAGAATAAAATAAAAAATACCGAGCAAATGTTTTCAGTCAGTAAATGTAATATTATTTTAAAAAATGAAAAAAAAATTATAAAATAGTAATTTAATGCTGTTGTACAAAATATGATTTAAATATATGTTACAAAATAAAAAAAAATAGTTGTATTCCGATGGAATTATTTTGATTATATATTTATAAAAAAGCCTTAGCTACAATTGTCTACTGCATATATATATATATATATATAAAGAGAGAGAGAGAGAGAGAGAGAGAGATGAATTTACAAGCTTCTTTATAGCTGTACTTAATTCAACGCTTTGATTAACTAATCTATAAAAACTGCTTGGAAGAGAATTCTCCAAAATATCCAGAAAAGAAAAAGTGAAAGAAATCACAATTATAAAAATAAGCACCTAATATAAATTTTAAATCAGGAAATATTGAGAAAATTATTTGTTTTTATAGCTATCCCCTACTACCAAAATGGACCGAATCAGTCTTATCAAATCTCTATTTCAATTAAAAGATAATAAAGAAGGAGTTATCTAATTAGCTGATTAAATGCTTTTATGTGCCTTAGAACGCTTCATAATAGTGAATTTATGTACTTTTTTCAATTAATAAACGCAAAGAGTGTCATCTCAATAACCTGTAGTTCGAATTTCGTCTTATTTGGATCAATAGATTGCATTTTAGAAAACTATGAAGTGGGCAACGCGGTAACCCTGTATGTACACACTTCTTAATTTAATAGTATTATTTTTGTTATATTTTTTAATAAATTGGTTCAATTCTGAGTCTTATCAAATAATGAGATGGGAATTAACAAGACAATCAAATATTCATAAAATAATTTTTAAAAGATACTTTATTGTAATTCTTAATTCCACTAAATTAGCTAAAAATTAAACTAACCCAACCAGCTGATTGCTAAAACAGCTGACCCAACCAGCTGATTGCTATTAGTCTAAAAATTAAACTGACCCAACCAGCTGATTGCTAAAGATATAGATAAGATCTAGTTTTATATATTTATCCCTGTATTGGAATATCAATAGATAAATATATAAAACTTATTATTTTAAGAAGACCGGTCAGGACATCCTTCGGCATCCCTCGTAATTGGGGATGAGATGTTCCGCTATGGTGGGTAAATCTCGCCAACCCGGTGGGTATACTAATAGGTGGGGGGGGGGTATGGACTCTTCCCATCGATGACGGGACGTACTTCCTTCGGGGAGGGTTGCACCGTGGCCGGTGATGACCATTAGGACTCAACCACAGTTCCCGCTAATTGCTGTTGTGGTGGTCAGGTCATTCAGTTTCTATGGTTAATCCGTTGCCTTTGTGGCGGGTCGGAGTACCCATCTATGACTTCCCTTTCAAGAAAAGCAGAGCTCGGATGGTTAAGTTAGAAGGAATATTTAATATTCTATGAAATAAAACTAAGCTACAAATTTCTTATCAGTCAAATATGTGTTTTATTATGATAATTTTATAAGTTATCATGTTGTCTGATAAAAGATATATGATACAAAAATCCTTCTGTATAAAATAACCAAGGGAAAAAACCTATATTTTATATATTTTTAAAATTATCTTCAAACCGACCGACAAAAATTATTTCAACAAATTACGTGGTAATTAGACATTTTTCGCACACAATTCAGCAGTTGATTTAATAATTTCTGGTGAATCAAGCTCAAAACAATCGAAGTTTGGAGCTCAAGCTTTAAAGTTGGTGTTTATGCGAGAGGACAGAAGAAGATATTAATGTACATTTATTTCTCTTAAAAAAAAAAGAGTTAAGTTGAAATGCACACTTAGAAAACCAGATTTGACTTAATTTCCCTCAAATAAAGCCTGGCATTTAATGTTCTTGAGCTAAGTGACTTTAAATTTCAGATTATTTTCACCTTCGCCAAATGACTCCATCGGAAAAGTTCGGTAATGAATCTGGGGGCGGAAAGAGAGAAAGACGACTTCCGCAGTTTTAAGAAGAAGTATTTTGGGTCCGAATGTTCTGGAAATGGCTAAATCGTGCCCAGGGGAGACCACACATGCACACCCCGCCACCATTAGGGACGACCCGGGGTTCAAACCACAGAGAGGAAGGTGTCTCAAGTGGCCTCTTAAAAGCATACCAAGTCATTCGGAAAGCAAACAAACATCAGGTGACTGAAGGCGAATATATTTCATAAGAAAGTGCAATGCATTCTGCCACACATTTAGAGTTAATGGATTCGTTTGTTTGGACTCCATTTCAGCTGGAGGACGACAAGAATGCTCAACCTGATTTACCGATTGGGCGAAGAAGTACTCTAAAAAAACTAGCCAACTTTGACGACTAATTTGTTTGCCAAGTTTATTGGCTTTTTAGTGTTCTAACTGAATAATATGGAATACATTTTTAAAAAATTCACTTGTTATTAGATAATTCTGAAAAATAAGAATCAGATTACTATAATTTAAAAACTATTTACATTATTAAACAAAATCGGGAGTGAAAAATCTATCTTTTAACCGCCTTTAACATCCTAGTTCGAGGTTAATGACTGTTAAAGGATGAATTTGGACTGTTATTGGACAATTTTTTTCTGTTAAAGGATAGAATTAGAAAGTTTTTTGTTAAAAGATGGATAGACTGGTAAAAAAACAAGATTGAATGTATTGTTGGTTGAGTTTAAATTTCATTACGTATGTAGTATTTCAAATGTAATTGTATTTCATTACATGCGTTTACATATGTAGTGCCGGTTCTCTGGCTCAGAGGTCTTCCTCGTGTTCTGAGAGTCCCGGTTTGGGCATGGTTTTTCTTATATGTGCTATCTGTGAGTTGTGTGACTGTGCCCCCCCCTGTAAAAAGGGGTTGTGCAAGAAAATGTGGTGAGTGTGTAGCTAAGTCGTACTCGTGACCCAAGTTGACGCTATTTCGAAAACAAGAGATGCTCCTTTCGGCTTAAATCTATTAATACTTTCATCAGCGGGGCTTGTCCAATGGCAAGTGCCATAATAATAACAACAACAACATATGTTATACTTCAAATTTATTTAAAAATTCTATTAAAATTAAGAATAAAATTGTACTGAAATTTAACTGATATAATTAAAAAAGGACATTACAAAGTTTAACATTAATTTCAGGACAGAACAAAGTTTGTTTTGTAAGCTATTGTTTTGGAAGTTATGAACATTGGTTTCTATAAGCACGCCATAACGACTATTTATCTGTCAACAGATAAGTTTATTTTTGAATTCAATTAAACTTTTCTAGAGAAAATTAGTTTGAAACCATTCCTTGATCAGTTTTGTATCTTCTTTCCTTTGAATGAACAAAGTTTTGATGACACAGAGAGTCATCACCAGAACAATTCTAGTAATATTTTGCAGCTCTTTTAATAAGCTATATGAAACTTTAAATTCAGTGCAGCTGTAAAAATTTTCAATGAAGCAATCTGAAATTTGTACGTTGGTTTGTTTATATTTAACTGTTGCCCTTCGGTAATAAGTAATAATCGCAATTTCTGTACCACGTATGTAAGCGTTTTATACACACATAGATGTTTTTTTAATACATTGCTATTATTCTTTTTTTTTCTTCAAAATAATCAAATTATCTAATAATAATCAAATTATCTAATAAATAAATTATCTAAT
>JAOUZG010019144.1:7291275-7363572 GCA_026289955.1 Argiope argentata
CGAATTTATATATATATATAAATTCGATAAAAAAAACTATACGAAATCATAATTGTTTTTTGTAATTAAATTTTTTTTAACATAGATTTTTTTTCTGTCTAAAGAAAGTGATTTATATATTCTTTACTCTGACGGAAAACAAAACAGAAAAAAATACGCAGAATTCATGTGACTTCATTGAAATTTATGGAAACTTATAGTTTTTTTTTTTCTTTTGAAAACATTTTAAACTTTATATTAATTTTTGTTGTTCTTCCCCCGTCTTTTTACCTTTTTTCAAAATTACAGATTTCGTCTCCCCCCTCCGAAGAAACTAGATCAATTCTGACTATGACATTAAATGAAATAATCAGAATTGATGACGATTTCAATTCTTTTCTTGTTTTTAGTTTCAAATTTTTTTTTTTGACGAATTCCTTGTTTTAACATGATTCTGAAGACAGTTTATTGATAATAGAATAGACATTTATGGTAAGAAAGGGGATTTAATGCTGTAATTTCTATAATTATCTTTCAACACAACATACTATAGCTAACATAAAATTAATCTTTGTAATGTGTAATGTAAAGTTCTACCATAATATTTTGATTTAAATTTCTAAGCATAAAAATCTTCTAATCATATTGCAAGAAATAATTAATGGTTTTCAAATGCAAGCGATTGTCGAAAATGATTTTATGATACTTACTGTAAAAAAATTTAAAAATAAAGAGCTATCTGTAATATTTGACAATTGATGCAAAAGAGAGAAAAATATATCGAGTTATTAAAGTAAAATCTTAATAAAAATATTTTAGCCAATCACATACCTTTTTATAATGAACATTGTTAAAATTAGATGCTTATGAACTAATTATGACAATATTAAAGTAGAATATTTAAAATATATAAGTCAAGTGTCACTTTTATGATGAACATCATTAGAACTATATATAAGTTAAATATTACTGCAGTTGAAATAATAGATGCAGTTAATGAAATTAGTTTATCTTAATTGCTTTCCATTTTGCCTGTTTTAATTGTTTTTGAATTGATATTAAATTCTTTTTTGTAAGTAACGCTTTATATTTGAATTTACTAATATGTAGAGTTACAAAGAATTCTAAATTTTGATATTTAATAAAAACCAATTCGATAAAGTATTCGAAATTTCGGAAACTGAAATATATTATTCATTGAGTTTTTAACTTTTACTTTTATCTTGCCATAGTTATAAATTTTATTTCGTGTTCAATCGAAATTTCATGCTTAGAAATATTATTTTAATCATTTGAAATATTCAGGAATATAATTTATGAGAAATTGAGAAAAAAAAAATTCTGATATGTATAGTTTTCATAAACTATAATTAATTATTAATTACCATATCCTCGGGGTTTGACTTTAATAAGTATCATCTCTGTAAGTAGTTCGGTCAATAAATTCGATTAAATAAATACAATAAAAATGTAAATGTAATGAGTTTTTAAGTTTTTAAAACTTTATGTTCGTCTTTCGTTATTATATATTCTCTAAAAATGGAATTATTGCTCATACTTTTATTATTAAACCCGAAATATTGTGTAAAATAGGACGACAAATAAAATATTAATAACGTCTAAAAATTAATTTATTTCTAAACTCAAATTTAAATCTTTTACCGCGGTTTATCCACTTTCGTTGTTTATTCGGACTTTTTCCGTTTTATTTTATGAAAAAAATTTCAATCGAATAATTTGTTGCAATTTGATTTTAAGCTTCTGCATAATTATTTTTATTACATGTATTTGTACGTGCGCAAAACTTCCATTCAATTGATAAATAAGATGAAAATTTACATTAAATATGTATATTAATTTCTAAAGTTTCAAAATACAAAAGAATAATTGCTAGTTAATTTTATTTTGTATGTTAAGTGTATTGCATTATTTCAGTGTTATTTCTAATAAAGTTAAATTTTTCTAGAATATCTGGGCTAAATAAGTCTTCAGTATTATGATTTAACCTTCAATTTAACTTAAATATAAAATAAATAGCAAATATGTTTTATATTTCATATCTGATGTATTTAATTTATTTACCAACTGCAAACATGCTATAAGATCGAGAAATATATATAACAAAGTTTTTTCCCCTCTATAAAATTCCTTCAAATTGTACTTATTATTGTTCACAAACTTCATAAAAAAATAAAACTTATAATGTAGATTTGTTTTAAAAGCAGCCTTATAATTAAAAAAAAGCCTTAATTTTATTAAAACATTCAACTCTAATTGAATTGATGAATATTGTGCTAACTGAATAAGGGAATTTTAATTTCTTTTAAAAATCTTGGATGATTTCTTATAGAAATTTTTTAAAAAATTATTCTTCATTAATGCTTTTACTTTTTAAAACGCTTTCCTCCCTTAGGTTCTCAAGATAATTTTTACGGTACAGACCATTCATACCACATTGTTTTGTGATGGAAGTGTGCCTAAACAAAATAATTATGATAAGGACATAAGTTGTTTTTCAAAATTTAAAGTTAAGTAGTAAATTTCTTATTTTAGAAATATCATTAAGAACAGTTAAATAAAAAGAATTATTCTTGACCAGGTTTTTATAAACTGATTATTTGTATAAAATAATTCAATCTAGGAACTTTGTAGCAATAAATTCCAATATTTAATGAAATTACAAACATGGAATATACTGAAAATGTATAAGAATTTTTGGTAAGATCTTCTAGTAGAGACATTTACAAGTAATATATGTTACACAGTAGAAGGTACAAGTAAAATATGTGACGCAGTAACAATTATTATTTACAAAAAGAGGTAGTCAACTAAGTTCTGAAGTGAATTTGTAAAATATGACTAATTGCTTTACATTGAAGAACTTATTTAAATGATTTCTTTTTAACTACAATTATTTCTAAATACTAATCTTTGTCTTTGTGGTGGAAAGGCAGTTAGGCAAATTATTTGTTATAATCAAGGTTGTCACATACTTCTTCACACTTACTCATATTCGATGTATTCAGCTATGATATATATAATGAATAATTCAAAAACATTACCAAAATTAAAATTATTTCTTAATTTTCTTTAAAATTAAAATTCAAAAACGTAAGAAGTTTTACTTCTTCCAGATACTGAATTTCTGAGGTATTAGTTAATAAATATAATTCGATTCGTACAATTTCTATTATATTGATAAATAAAAATATCTCGATTTACCGAAAGAATTTCGTTTTAAATATATGGTAAAGAAAAGTTTTCAAACATTTATCATAATGCTTTGTTAAAAGAAGCTTCTTTCTGAAATTTGTAAGATATTTCAATAACTTTTGGAAGAAAGAGAATATTTAATTTTAAATATTTGAAAGAAATCAGAATGAACTTGATAAGTATTTAATCAAGTTTGGATTTCAAGATTGCGACAAAGGAAGATACATTACTAAATCCTTCACTCTCAAATTCAATGTGGGTGTAAAATTTTAAAACATTTATCATAATGCTTTGTTAAAAGAAGCTTCAATCTGAAATTTGTAAGGTATCGCAATAACTTTTGAAAGAAAGAAGGTATTAAATTTTAAATATTTAAAAGAAATGAGAATGAACTTCATTATTTAAACAAGTTTTGATTTAAAGATTGCGGGAAAGGAAGATACATATAATTTCCATTACTAAATCTTTCCCTTTCAAATTCAATGTGATGAGAATCAGAATCAGAACTACAAAACTGTATTAACTATTCCATTTTCAAAACGTTCATTTAATGAGATTTAAGAGCTTGTGAAGAATAAAGAAATTCGAGGAATAGTATAATGATTACAAAATGCTAAGGCGGTTGATGTTATTGTGCAAGATTATATCATACAATGGCCCTAATTTTTAATGAGCGAATGCTTATAAAAATAACAATAAAAAATGAAGCACTTGAAGTATATAAAGAAAAATATATCATATTTTTTGTATTTATTTTGAAATATTTATTTCATGCAACTAAATTTCCATTGAAGTTTCGAAACTTGTAATATAATTTGTTCTTTTTTTCCCATAGTCATATTTTTTATTAGGATAGGTATTTCTATAAAATAGAAAAAGCTACTTTTTTGAAGTTTTGAAAAAATCAGGATAGTAAATATAAAATTTCTAATATTGCCAAAATCTTAGTAATGGTATTTATTGTATAGATATTTAATTATAATTAATTTCTCATTAGCATTAAAAGAACTATTTTCATCTATTTCTATGAAACGTACATAACATATCATCATGTGCCCCAGTGTCTATAACAAGGAATTGTCTAACCAGTTGGAAGAGAATAAGTGGAAGGAGAGGGGAGGGGTGGATAAAGAAAAAAATGTTAAAAGAAAGAAAGAAAGAGACAATGAACCATCCAGGGATCGCCAGAGAATCTCATCGGTGTCAAATTCTACATGAATCTATTCAATTTTTGGCGGAGTAATATCTAAATGGAGGGGACAAGAGCACTTAAACAACTGATGACTATGGGTTGAACTTATAGAAAAAAGAGATAACTAACTGAAAACGAAAAAAAAATGATAAATTACATTGTGAACATCTGTATAGCATGAATAACCATATAAACAATAACTTTACAGTCAGAAATATGCAGCATCCGTCTGCGTTCTGTGTTTTGATTTCATTCACAACTGCAACTTTGAGAGACTTTTGAACACTTTTGAATGAATAATGTAATTGATTTTGACAAGTGGCATTTTTGTGTCAGTTATTGTGCAGCCTTAATGAGGTCTTGATATACATGAATATGATTTACTATGGAGTGTATCTTACCACTTGAAAGGGTATTCGATGAAGCTCTCCTGCACTATTCTTCCCAGGGACTTGTATCTGGCTTTATCATGTGCCATCAAAGAGTCAGTAAACATTCGGTGATATAGTGACTTTTCACATACCAGTAAATAAGGTAAAAACTATAAAAAACTGGATGAATAACATTTGGTTCATAGATTTAGCATTGTAATTGCAGATACGTATTGCTTTTGGACAATAAACAAATTAATCGTCTGCCGCTTTACCCATGCTGCGTTTATATGCATCCGCTCTAAATTGCATATGCGGTCGGTCTAAATTGCATATATGGTAGGTCTATATTGCATATAAGCGCGATAATTCAAACACGTAAGGATTGGATAAAATAAATTCCGTATGTATTGTTGTTACCGAAACTTTAATATCAAACTTAGGTTTTATTTAGTAAGATTCAACACTTTATTAAAGGTTAATAATATGCTGAACAATATTGGCTTATTATTATGAAATATAGTTTCTACATTGAAGAAGCAATTAGATATAAAATCATAAAATTGACCAAAAAACCCGATTTTTCCTGAAATATATTGAACTTACTTCCTGAAATATATTGAAAAAGCCGATTTTTCCTGAAATATATTGAACATGAGGTCACTTCTGATATTTGATTATGATTTAATGTATTTGATTATTTGTATCTAATACAAAATAATTGGATTACTTAGACTGGACATAATTTGATCCGACTAGATTTTTTAATTGAATTTTTGGAAAAGTAATCTGAAATATATCGAGGAGCTCCATATTTCTGTCAAAAAATTTATAAGAACCTTTTATCAATATAGTTGTAATCACACAAATATAAGAAATAAAATTTTATCATATTTAATAATTCCTCAATTCTTTAAATATGTTACGAGTGACGAATTTACTTTAAATGAGATTGTCATTCATGCATTTTTTGTTAGCTAATTGAGAATCCATTCCTGCAATGGCAGTCCATTTTGTTTAAGTGTTTTTTTATACATATAATCGAATTTGGTCATATTGCTTCAAATACTTATTAATTTAAATAAAATATAATTCGGCTATTTTAAATGTTATTATATTATAATCTATCCTGTTACTCAGTTGAAAGACTTTTAAAATTCCAATATGTTATCGCTTTAATATTCCATTTGAAATTCGTTAACCATTCCGATGTTGTTCAGCATTGAAATTTTAACAATAAAAAAATGAATTTTGCATTAATACACAATAGCACCTATTGTAAAGAACTAAAGATCAGAATGTATAGAAAATTATCTTTGTATTATATAAGTAAAATCTATTCCAAAATCTTAAGATGGCATCACAAGTCTTTGTAAAAGTGATATTTAAAGAATTTAGTGTTTAATTAATTAAGAATGCCCTTCATGTTTAATTCTCCATTTTAACACTATTTAACCTAACATTTTCCTTTTTCGCTTTTTATAATTGTAACTAACTCTAAAACTTTGTGTTATTATATTTGCACAAATTAAGGAATTCAAAATTGCTTACTTTACCTTTTCATAAAAGTTATCGATATCTAATAATTTAAAAGCGTATGTCTTCATATCTTTGATTGATTATATCTTAATTAAAACTGAAAAAAGTGTTGATACTTCTGCTTTGATATACATGTTATCAGATTTGAATAGTGAACACCAGAGAGTTTGAAATTAAAGAATGAAATGTATCTTCAACAAATCCATAAACGAAATGCTAGCGATGCATTGTTATCTCCAAATAATAGAAGAGGAAAAAATGTCTTACTTCAACTGATATGCATTAAATTTATCATTAAAATTTTTCTATTTTTATTTCAAACAATTACACGAACTGAAGTTTAATCTACCTGAATTATTTCCTAAAAGCTTTAATTTTACCTCAATCCAATAAATAGTTACATTAATACTGTTTTAACTTAAAATAAATTATACTTATATGTTTCTATATATACCATCCAAATAAACAATACCTTATTTCGAATTTTTGGTTAATAAAATGTTGATTTATAATTTCTATACTGAGAATTCACCATCCCCACTTATCAAGAGATCATTTATCAAAACAGTGGAAATTTTCTCTTATCGCCTTTCTCATTACTTCTGAAGCCTTACACGTTTGGTTTTTTACAAATGATAACCAGAATAGAATTCCTAGACAAAAAAAAAGTTTCCTTACATTTGAACCGTGTTTGTTTAAAATTTGATGGAAGTAAAATATATATATATATATTTAAAAAAGATGGGAAAGGCTATTAAAATTTTTTTATTTGTATTTCTCTCTGTAATTTTGAGTTATCGTGTTCACATTACTGGGAATGGTATCTTTCATATTCTCAAATAAATCGTCAATGCTCTCTCCTTTCATTGAATTACGATTCGTGGGTAAGGCAGTAATTGCCTTTCATGGTTACTGACGAATATGAGTTACTGAATACTATTTGTGTGAATCGAGCTCTTTTACTGAATTTATCGATTTACCTGTGGGGATTAATCCTTGCCATTTGGTTAATACACCAATACACGATCACATTGTCATTGACTTCTCTTTTCCTAGAATTACAATTCGTGGGTAAGGCAGTGACTGCCTTTCATGTTCACTGACGAATAAGAGTTACTGAATACTATTCTTTGGCTTGAATCGAGCTCTTTTACTGCATCTATCGATTAATCTTTATGAATTAACTCCTGTCATTTGGTTAATACACCAATATACGATCACCGAATCTGTATTTTGGAGGCCTTTTTTACAGAACGATTGGAAATATAATTTGATATAAAACTACAATTATGCTTATAAGATGATCACATACTAAATTTAATTCATTGAAAGCAGTGTCGATACTAAACTTAATTTATTGAAGTCTTTGTCCCATACTAAATTTAATTTATTGAAGTCATTGTCACATAATAAATTTAATTTATTACAGTCATTGTCACATGCTAAATTTAATTCACTGAAATCATTTTGCTTTTGAGGCATGATTTTTTGCATATATGTTCAGATCAACAAATAATCGATTTCTTGCCGGATTTTGCTCAAAAAATTTGATACATATCTACATTTTATATGTCAAATCTATGCTCGAAATTTGGTTTAATTAATTTTCTTTATTTTATAAACTTTAAAGTCACTTGGAACAACATGATAAGAAGACTTAATCGTTAAAATGCATTAGTGTTTTTATTTAAACGCCTTAAGATATCTTCAAGTCGTCGATTTCTGTTCTATTTTTTAACATTTGTTAAAATAGAGGTTGACGTATTCTAACTAAAATTGCTCAGATTTGGATATTGGGAAAAATGTTTCATGCTAGAACGTTGGGATCATGTATCTCACTTTAATTCTGTTGCATATAGATTTGAAATTTAATATTCATGTCACTGTGTTGCTCCCCTGGCCGAATTAGTATGCATTTGCAAAACAACCTCCCAAGGGATTTGATGGACATGGCGGAGAGCCTTAGTGCACGCTTTCTCACTCACGACAGTCACCCCCGCAGGTTAGGAAGTTAATAGCCGCCGAGAAACCCAACAAAGGAGCCAAAAAATCTCCATTGTGCTTAATATTTTTCGCCAAACAAGTGAGCAAGAGATTCGGACAACTAATCATAAGTCATTATTATAATTGACTAGAATTTGAACTTCTTTATGTTTGAACGTAATATTATTTCAAGCGTATGTAAAATTTGTAATTATCTTATTTTATAAAATTACATTTTGAGGAAAAAATAAACTGTAAATAAAATAAAACGCACGGACATTTTTTTTGTTATTGAATAAATAATTTTTAGTTTTAATATATCTAAAAATGGGTGAAAAATTTCTCATTCACGGCAGTCAATTTCAGCAAATTAGGAAGCTTATAGCCACCGAGAAATTTAACAAAGGAGCCAAAATATCTCCGTTGTGCTTGATATTTTTCGCCAAATAAGTGAGCAAGACAGTTCGGAAAACTAATCATAAGTCTTTATTACAGTTATCTAGAATTTCAACTTCTCTATGCTTGACTGTAATATGATTTCAATCTTAGTTAAAATTTGTAGATAGTTATCGAATTATAGCTATTTACATTGAATCATAACAAAATCAAATAAATCCTTTGTTTTATAAAATTAAATTTTGGGGGAAAAATAATTTATAAATGAAATAAAGAGCATGAAGATTCTTTTCTATTGAATATATAATTTTTAGCTTTAATATATCTAAAAATGAGTGAAAATTTTCTTAAATAGCCTTATTTAAAAATTTTAAAAAATCCATACACGCTTTTGCAGTTAATTGTTAGCTGCTATAAATTGTTCGGCTCATATGCGGTCTGTAAATTTTTCCTGAACGGTTATTTGAGCTTCAATATTTCAATAAAGTAACTTTTCAACTAAGTCTACCAAACATCTATGTCAAATATTACATCCCAACTTCTACGTCTTTGTCCAAATTGCGATCAAGTCCTCTTTGCATTCCACAATATAAACTTGGATTTTAGTCTCTCATCTCTCTTGATAATAAGAAAAGATAGTTTTTATATGTGAGGTGGTATTCTAAGACCTCATTTCTTTATAAGTTTCGAATACTTTTTGGAGATATATCAAAAGGGAGGTGAATCGATACCACTACGAAATCTTTTGAAAGCGCATGCTAATTGTTTCAAATAACTTTCAAATCTTTACTTAAAAATAAAAAAGGATGGACAGTAGTTACTCTTATTATGCACGATCAATGACTTCTAGTCCGATTTTCTTTCTGTTACTTTTAATTTTGAAGCCGATCTTTCATAACTTAAAGCAAAATTTATTTTTATCTAAATAAAATGGCATTAGATGCTCTAGTTTTAACATGCCAAATAAAAATTGGAAGTGATATTCTTTGGATATTTATAATTTTGGAGATTCATAGATTTTTGATGTTTTATTTTGTATTTTTATTTTTCATTCGGCTTCATATTTGTCATCAGTACGGTTATAAATTGTTATAGGTTATGGGTTCAAAAAAAAGCGCTTAGAACGCCATGCTTTAAATCATTATATTAAGATGGTAGTATTCAAGATAGTTTCCATGAATTTACTGCAGAATAACAGATAAATAATGATTAATGGTTAGATTAAGATATAAAGACTTGACGCTTTATCAGGACAGGGTCATATACTTTCTGGAATAAGCATAGAGTCCGATTCTACCTGGATCCGTATCATACATTTTTACATTATACTCTGTGAAATAATTGTGACAATCTGATAGAAAGAATGCATAGATAATTTAGATATGCATTAGATATTTTTTCGTAAATACTATAGAATTTTTTTTAATTTTATATATGTGTGATAAGTGGGATTTTGCTATTAGAGTCAATTCATTAGCATTCTGACGGCCCTTCTGTCGGTAGCCTTTGCCCCCCCCACGTCGGCGAGATATTTAGAGTTTCGCCTGCAAAAATGTTCACCATTTCAGGATAATTATAGAGAGCCGCGCATTATCGAATATGATTAGTTAAAAACCTTCTTAAAATTAATATATTGTTAACAATCGAATATCAAAGTAATGATTAAATTGTTTAGAATAAATTTGGAAAGATATTCCGATAGGGTGTTAGATCAATAATATGCCGTATTTTCATAGACAATTTTTGATAGACCTAAAAATTGAAAATAATGGATGTCGAAGTTATGTTAAGCAAATTTTCAGACATCTAATTCAAATGTCGTTCATTCAGCTTATAATTTGTACTACTTTTGACAATATAATCAACGAAGGTGATAAGCTAATTTATTGACAATCGACTATAAACTCTATGCGACGAGTGTCGAAGAAGTCTGCAGATTTCCGTCATTTGATTAAAAAGTCGTTTATTTAACTTATAATTTGCACTTATTATGGCAATATATCCAACAAGTGAATGATATATCTCATCATATCACATAACATTTTTTTATTACAAATGAACAATGAACAACTTAATAATACTTCATTTTCTTTAATTAAATGTAAAATTAACTAGTTTGAGTTATTTTGAAGCCAAATGAGAGATATTGTGCTTGCCACCTTGTCGGATTTGTCTTGTCTCCCCATCGGCAAATTCCTGCCCCCCGCTTTTGTTTGTAACATGCAATAAAAAGTATGAGTTGCTAAAAGAATCGGAAATTTAACGAATTCAGCTATATTTCATCAATAATTCAATTCATTTTGAAAAAACTTTAATTCTACAAAAAACAAACAAACAGAATTATTAAAATGTAGATACCAATCTTCTATCATACGCATGATTTTGCTGGGCGAAAAAGATGTCTTAAGCAAAAGAAGTCTTTTCAATAACAAGAGCAGTCCAGATTTGTTTTTAAGGAAATAGTTAAACTTGTCAGCTTTATCGAGAAACGCTTGCAGTAGTTTTCGTGTAAAATTACCGTCAATAACTCTTACGATCACATAAAAAGTGTGAACTGCAGAGGCATTCGGACACAACAACATTCCACCAACAGTTCAGTTCCTGCGACATTAACTTTGACCCTAGGTTGAACAAATGGCATTTACAACCCGATATGGGCTTCTTCGATCTCTTGGAGCAGAGATGGGGCCACTGCTGACAATTACGATTAAAGGTGCACGTAGAGTGATAAAAAACTCGTTTTTTAACCACGATAACCCTTTTCTTTGGGTAACAGAGAGGCCATGTTGTCAAGCATCGAGTTGGTACCTCGACCAAAAGACCTCCCACGCTTTTATTTAGTTTGGACCATCAATGTCAACGTTACGCCGATATCGGATAGTTTATGAGATTTTATTTCCCTCTTGGTTGTTTGTTAAGACGTGGAAACATTTCTATTCGGTGACAAAAAATCACTTCCTTTCGAAAATTGAAAAATAAAAAGAGGATAGTGGATGCTAGCTTATTGTTGATATGTTATCGACTCTATATATTTGTCCGTCGGGTTTAAAGGATTTGCGTAGGTATCACGACGTGCGCACAGGAAGTGAAGATTGAAATTTTTTAACCCCTTAACCGGTTTATTTTCCTTACTATCTAATAAGATGACACCTTCTATTTTGGGAATATTTTCTTATTTTGATTCAAATGGAAATCCATGGAATACTTTGGCTTATCTATGAATTCGAAGTCATTTTACTATTGAATTATAATTGTTATGAATGATTCATTTTTTTTTTCAACTATCAAAATTCGATAAATAGATGCACGTACGGCGTACGGGCAAAACGGTTAAGGTGTTAAGAAAAAAAAATCTTAAGATGATGCAATAAAAAAAAATCAAAAGAAATCAATAAATCAAACGTGTTGTTTTTCATTAAATTAGAAATCATGAAAGATATTCCCTGTATATATATGTCAGCATCATATATATGCTGACAGTATATATATGTCAGCATTAGAAATTGAAACATAAAGTAACCAAGTAAATAAAATTTTATTTATAGTTTTTGTATTAATACTGAAGATGATTTTCGAATTTTAGACGAAACTGTCGAATGTTCTCCCTTCTGACCATCGGTTTCATATGAACACAGTATTTTAAAAATATCATGATTTTATTTAATGAAATTCAGTATATCATTATCATAAATTCACTGCTTCGACCCGCTCTAAAGTACACACACACACACACACGCGCACGCACGCACGCACGCACGCACACGCACACACATACACACATGGATTGCTACTACAGCAACACTGGCTGCGGCTGTAATTAAGATCAAAAGGCCATCACCAGCCATGGTGCAAACCTTCCCTTAGGAAGAACGATGGGAAGTAGGTAACTCCAAACTTTTCTGCACCCACAAGGGTGACAAGAACCAACCACTATAGTGGAACCTATCAGGAAGTTCTCGTCCTGATTTTGAGGTACCCCTCAGATAAACATTAAAATTCAATATAAGTTCAGAATTAGAGAACTGTCAAAATTTTTAATTCGATTGTGTCTATTGTCTTAGCACCAGAAATAATCTATTTTATGTAAATATTGTTCATAAGATCTACATTTTTAGAAATTATCTACATCTCAAGAGATAAATGACAATGATGCATCCTGTTTGAGTTAATATTTAGGATAAGTTGATGCCATTCATGATTTACTGTCTTATTTTAGTATAGTATTTAGTTATATGTTCCCTGTTCTATATTTGCAAGCGAAATGTATAAGTAAATACAATTTCATTGTTCGATTCTTCTCGGAAATTTTTTTCTGTAAATTTTGTTGATAAATTTTTTTTTTTGAAGCAGGAAACAATTTCAAGAGCTTTCTTTGATTTCCATGCTGTAATATTTTAAGGGTATTTGTTGGAATCAAGAGCGTATTTTTTCATGTCTACGCGAAAACGTATTCTTTGCAACCAGTATGGAAACTAACAAAATTTAAACTTGAGTGTATAGAAAAATATTTAATGATGCTTTTGATGCTAGTGAAACATTGTGTAGTGGTTTGTGTTACTAAAATTTTATTACAAATATCTAATTCACATTCTTAAACAAGAGCTCTCTATATCTTTATTTATTATATAATTTTTACATCATGAAAAAATAAAGGGAGGTGGTATAAAAATGTCTATTTGGTAAGATAGTTTTTAGTAGGTTATATTGATATTGACTTGATTTTATATATATATATATATATATATATATACTACAAATGACGAACTAACAATTTTCTTGTTCTACATTCTGGTTGATGAAATATAAAATAAATAAAATTAACTATAATACAGAATGATATTTAAAAAAGAAAACAAAGCAACTCTAAATAAACTTTCAATTTTTTTTTCTTTTAAGCTCAAAATTTCACAAATTTATGCATTTTAATCCAAAAAAGTTACTGTTATTATTCCTCTTCAATGTCCTCTTACAAAATGCTTTCAAACTACATTCTGCTTAAAAAGGTTCTTTTAAAATCAGGTAATGTCCAAGAGAACTGCAACTGGACATATCAATAATCTGACCACGTTCATGTTGTACAAGAAATAAAAAACGACGTGCCTTGGAAAAGAATTGGCTTAACCGCTATATTGAACAAGCATGTTTATAAAATCGTAAATTACGCTGGTAAATATGACATTTTCCTAATGTCGTCAATTTTATTCCACTCACAGAAATTTTTGCAGCAACAATTGTTTATTACGCGCATAAAAGTTTCTCTTTGCATGTTATGAATTATTACTTCTTTACAGTAAATACACGTTTTTAATTATTCTAACCTCTTTTACTCTCTTTTTTTAAACTGTTGTGCAGCACAATTAAATTTATTACCATAAAAATATTATATAAGACGTTTATTATAAATATTTCACCAACATTTTGATTTTTTTTGACATACTAAGGAATATAAAGCATTTAAATTAGTAGTTCCACCAAATACAAAGAAATTAACACGCTAGCAAATTACTTTTCTTATTTTTTTGAATACTTCTAGAATACTTAAAATGCGATAATAATCTTTTGGCTGAAATTTTATGAAGAACTATAAAATGCAAACGATTTCAATAATTTTCTCTGCTTCATTTGCTTTTGATTTATTTGAGGCCATTTTCTTTATATTTATTTGAAGATGAAAAATAAAATTTAATGAAAAACTGCTCCATACCATATTTTCCCGTTTCGTTTTTTTAAATTTGTTTAAGTCTATTATAGATAAATTCCTCACATTAAGACTACATACATATGATACGATTCCTGCTGATCTTCACTGATCATGGATCCTACATTTTATATATTATTATGTTAACAAGATAGATAACTCGATAATTTTGTTTTTGGGCTTAGTGAAATTTAAAAAGCTAAATTTAATAAAATAATACAAGAAATAAAAGTTTTAAATTTTTCTTTGATTTGTTCACTTCTGATGAGTTTAAAACTAGATATTTTTTATTTATTTGTTTATTTTAGAATGGTATTGTTTTTACTTGTAGTAATTTTGTTTGTATGGATAGTTTTAGAACGGAAATTTAAAAAATATATATGTTGGCACCATTTTTGTTCAAATGTGCTTAAACATCCAAATCAGAATTTGAATTGTTAACTAACCTTAAATGCAATTTTATTTTAAATAATTGATGGATCTTTATGATTTTGTTTGCATATTTTTTTTATTCTTTTAGTGTGGTATTGTTTTTATTTGTAGTAATTTTGTTTGTATGAATAGTTTTAGAACGGAAATTTTTTTTAAAAAAAATATGTTGGCACCATTTTTGTTCAAATGTGGTTAAGCATCCAAATCAGAATTGGAATTTTTAATTAACATTAAATACAATTTTAAAGGTTTAAAAAAAGAAAATAGTACGAAAAAATTTCACATATTTTTAATCAATACGTGTTTTTATATTTCATGAAAACATGTATTAAAAAACACCTTTCAGTGAAAATAGTCAGTTTATTGTAAACTTGTTCAATCACGCGTGCTGTTATTTCTATTGAAAGCAATAGTCATAACCAAAAGCATCATTATTTATATTTATTATTTTAATTTCTCATCCTAAATATTCTTTTTTTAGATGTGGCAGGACATCGAAAGTGTCCTTCTAGGAGATATGACTTTAAGTACGTCTTCCGGATATACAGAAATTAGAAATGTATGCTCCAATCAGAGTTCATTCACTCCTACTACAGATGACAGTGGAGGGGGTAGCATGTCTTCAGTGCATCTGAATAATACAAACAATAATGTTGCTCAGCGTGGTTGCCCACAATATAATCAATCTTTATCATTAAACTTTTCATCTCAATCACAGAATGTTCTCCAAGTCCACCCGATCCAGAAAAGAAACAATGACTCAAATATTCGATTAGAAAGGGAGTTAGGTATAGTTTACGAAACTCCACCTAAAATGTCGTACGAAGATACAACGGCCCAAACAAACATTTTGCCAGCAGTGTCTTCCAAATATGATATGGGTTTAGTCAATAACACTCCGATTGAGCACCAGACCCCCGAATCACTAGCAATGTTTGCCTCTCAAGAATATCAACCACCTCATCAACAACATCTCAGGTATGGATCTTCCATTGTAGACAATAAGTCTGACATAATAGGTGGGGGTCTTTTTAATTCGCCACCTCCAATTCACAATAGGGACATGACGAATAATACTGGCCCCAATAACTATATGGTATCACCATGGAACACTTATCCATCACCCATTGTAACTAGTCATTCATCACCACCAGCTACACCGGACAATACCTCTGCAATTAGGTATCAACAGAACATAAATCAGTATGATGGCTATTTTAACAATGCTCCTCTGCAAAGAATACCACCAGGACGGAACAATCACATGCCTACAAATCACATGATGCCAGCTCCATTTCCATCATCTTATTCATCCCAGGGGAGGATGGTAACGCCTCCAAATTCACCTCATTTGGTGGACTTACTGTCCGGGAGAAGTGGGACAACAGGAATGACCATCCTATCGAATCCGGGTGCTGTGAGCATCGAACAAACTCTAAATACTGGAGTCGTGCAGCCTCCTCCGCCACCTACAAAGCCCAGAAGAGGCAGAAGGTCCCGAGGGCCTAAGAAAGTAACCATTCATACATGCTCATACCCAGGGTGCTCTAAGACATACTCGAAAAGCTCTCATCTAAAAGCTCACTTGAGAACTCATACGGGAGAAAAGCCATATCAGTGCAATTGGAAAGGCTGTGGATGGAAATTTGCAAGATCTGATGAACTCACGAGGCATTACAGGAAGCACACAGGAGACAGACCGTTCCAGTGTAGATTGTGTGAAAGAGCCTTTTCGAGATCGGACCATTTGTCTTTACACATGAAAAGGCATACTGAAATCGTATGATAGTTAATTCGCTGGTCTCTATGCATCAGAGACTAGCGAGA
This sequence comes from Argiope argentata, assembly GCA_026289955.1. Taxonomy (NCBI): domain Eukaryota; kingdom Metazoa; phylum Arthropoda; class Arachnida; order Araneae; family Araneidae; genus Argiope; species Argiope argentata. The sequence continues at coordinate 7,307,906 of JAOUZG010019144.1, forward strand.
ATGTAGCATTGACCAAAAATTATGAAATTAAATTTATTAAAGGTGGAGGTGCGATAAATTATCTTCAAATTTTCTCCCTAAGTGCTTTCCTCTTTGATCTCGTACACAACACTGGCGATTTCAGCCTCAAGTGTGTGCAATAGTTGATTCTGCATTTCTTTGAAATGTTGTAAAGTGACTCCATGTCCTGAGGTCAGTTGCGTAGAAGGCATATAGCGTGGCAAAACAGTATGGTAAGCTGATTCTTTTTCTGTTCTTTTATTTAGTTGCCAGCCGCTTTTAGGAATGTCTAGTAATTAAATTTCAATATATATTAAATATTTTGTTTGGATGGTATATGAAATTACCTAAAAAGACATAGTTTACAATTTTTAAGTAAAATAATTTGCAGTATTTAAATATAATAATAGAAAAATTAATTTCAATAAATTGAAAATGGACCATTTATATTTTAATCAAAATGGAACTAAAACTAAGGCATACGGCTAAATATACAGCTAATCTTACATGCTAAGCCATACTAATAAAAAATAAAAATCAATGAAATTATTACTTATATTATTTAATTATATTATTTTAGTAGTTTAACTTCTTTCAACGAGTAAAATTAAATAATTTATTTTACACATTATTAGATAACTTATTGAAGGATTTTTTTTACAATTGTTAGAAATTCAATCAAAACACCTCTTCGGTTCAAGTTATTATCATCTAGTGTAAAAATTTGCTAAATTTTGTTTTCGTTTTTTTCACAATACGAATATACGTTACACCAAACTTGGTTCAAATGTGCAATGTTAATTTAAAAAAATCAATAATTGATTACAGTTTAAACTGATGCGGTATTTAAAATGAAGGTTGAAAAAAAATCTTAGCATGTGTCATGGTACAATGGGTATATGTAATTAAACAATACTTTTTTCAATTGCCTGCTCAGTATAAAATACTGCTTTTGAGATGGATAATTTGAATATTCCATGTATGTTGGTTAAGCCGCAAAAAATCGTGATAACGAACAGAACTTTGCCTAAATGTGCTGAGAAAGTAGGAAAATTAAAAATCATGTTTAAGTAGCTACTATGTTCTATAAACCTTAAATAATGAAGTAAATCTCCTGTAGTCATCATGATCTTTGGTGATTTTTTGGCACTTCTTGGCGGTTAACAGTATCCAAATATCTAGTTTCTGTTACAGACGATTTTTTTCCTTTTTTGTAAAGTTATATCATAGAAATCCTTGAATAGCATTGGTGTACACTATTAAGGAAATACTGACTTTAGGCGTAGATTTAGAATTTTCACTGAATCTATCGGGATCTTTGGTGATTTTTTCGGCACTTCTTGGCGGTTAATAGTATCCAAAAAACTAATTTCTGTTGCAGATGAATTTTTCCTACCGATTGAAACAAAAATTTTACACAGAGCCACACAATCACGTACTTCTAGATGCAAAATCGCGTGCCAAATTTCATATCTTTAAGTCATTGCATTTTTGAGTTATTCTCATTCACACGTTTATGAAATTATAGACTGACAGACGAGCAACCCATTGTTAAATTTGCTAGTCTTCTAGGCGATATATGCTAAATTTATGTTCTAAATTTTATCAATTTGTCTCTTCGTTTTGTAGTTACAGTGTTATTTTTATTCGAACAATTAGACAGGCAGAATTTCTAAAGCGGATTTTGTTCACAATTTGGTAGAAATCTACAAATTTGATCTGCTGATCTTATACCAAATTTCAGCCATCTAGCTCAAAGAGGTTTTGAGTTATCTTTGTCAATTGTAAAGATTCATCTCCCTTGCTCTGAGACATTTATTTGACCGTTGTAACGTTCTACGATTCCCAGACAAGATAATTGTAATTTCCGGTCAGAACTGTGTAACTCCCTAATTTTTTAATTTCTCCTGACTGCCAGATGCTGTATTTCTCCCCTTTTCCCTAATGGGGTCATTTGGACATTAAGTCGAGTTCGAATAAAAAATCACACGTTTTTCGTTTTTCCAAAGAAATAAATCGTATTTTAAAAGGAGAAGAGTGCCAAACCCTTCGGATGTAAATCGTTCTTTATTGTGGAGGGTCAGCTACAAGGGTGGATCATTAACGAGCATCCATACGGTCAATTGAAGATCATTGGTTTTTTCCTTCTGAATAACTATTGGGTAACTGGGAACTCAAGTGAACCAATTTGAAAATGAGAGGCGGAGATTTGACAGAAGATAAAATACGAAATTTTCAGAAGGCGAGAGGTTGATGGAGAATTTCGAGAGAAACTTCGGTGGATCGTCGTTTTGAAGGAGAGGAGAGAAGCTTCGTGTGATTAGAGCTTCTGAGATAAGATGAATGTCTGAGGATCCCTTGAGCTACCCCTGTAATCGCCCGATGCGTTAACATCCTTTTCTTGTGAGGTTGTTTCTCCGAAATTAATCGAGGAACTATTCATATATAACTGTTAATTGAGGCATAAATATTACCAACCATATTAACCTAGTTGAGAACGAGTTGTCCTGGCATAGAGGTAGCGTTTCTTCTTCGTGATCTGGATGCCCTGGGTTTGAGTCCTTGTTAGGACATTCTAACTCTGAGGCACGTGATTGTGCCCCCCCCCCGTAACAAAGGCCTGTGCAAGTGAATTTGAATAGCCCTAGTTGGCGCTACTTCAAACAAGAGACGCGTACTTCGGCTTAAATCCGCTGATGCATCAGCGGGTATATTCTGGCAAGTACCATTAGTGACAACAAAAGAACGAATTGTTTTCTTATATATAAGGCTGTAAATAAAGAAATTGCCTTTAAATGCCACTCTCTCATTTGATCAGACAGGACCAAGTCATTACACAATTTTGAGTTATTTTTTTTTCTACAAAATGTGTTTCCTGAATTTAGGGATGTCTAAAACATGGGAATTCATCTAAATTCCGCGTTCGAATTTTTAGATGTTACTGCATTTCCTTTAAATTTCATAGACGAAAAAATAACATAAAAAAGGATTTTACAGCCTTGATTTCAATCTATTTCCGTCTGCTTATTATCATACTCTTAATGAGATTTAGCCACGGTAACTTCTTTCTCGCTAACCTTTCAGACCTATTTCTGACTGAACCGAACCAGAGGTTAAGAATGGAGGGCGAAAATGACACCCGATCCTGGCTCTTCGTATCCATCTGGCACTCCTGGGCCAGCTTGATTTAAAGCTGGCAATAAAACACCCACTTGTACATCAGATTAGCACTTTCCATTAACTGTCGTTTCTGGCTCACTTACGTATTTATTTATTGACTTAGAGTTTCCTGTGCGCAATGGTACTCGCTCTCTGTTTCCTCTTTCTATTTTCAATTTCTATCTTTGCGAGATAGGCCAGGAATGTCACCGCTTTATCTGGATCATTATATATTTGGAATTCTGGATATGTAGCTTGGAATTTTTATTGAGAGTGCGACGAATTATTTTGGAAAAATTTCGAACTTGCTTAGAGTACACCTAACTGTTTCTTAATTGTACACAATCATTTTTATTTGTTTATTGATATTTTTATTTGGTATTTGTTGATAGAAAAGTTTTATTTCAAAATCATGGATTAATCTTATAAATTAATTGAAAAGAACTATTTGAACAAAATGTTTTATTATTGATAAATGAATTTTAATTTATATTTTCAATATTCTTGAACATAAGGTGAATGATGAAATTTACCGTTAAAAGTGATTCAAGAAAGGCTTACATAAATAATTTTAGAAAATCTTATTAAATTACTCGATTGGCATTGACTAGACTTCCTTTTAACTAGTAAGTGGTAAATACAACACGCAATCGAACTTATCAATGAACATCAAACTCTTATCTTAGAATGAAATTTAGAAATTACAAGCAAACTATTTTGCCAGCTTGGGACGTATATTTCAAAATTGGCGACTTGTATTCCAAATTATTACATATTTCATACATATTTCATTTCAAATTATATCAAATATCATACATATTTTTCATAACAAATGAATACTGAAATGTCATAATGGAATTTTCCTATGGTAATTTCTCAATCTCTTTTATAGAATGCATTTCAGAATACTGAAATGTCATAATGAAATTTCCTTATGGTAATTTGTCAAACTTTTGTATAGAATGCATTTCAGATTACTGAAATGTCATAATGAAATTTTCCTATAGTAATTTGTCCAATTTTTTTATAGAATACATTTTATATGGAATGAAATAATAACTTAAGATATCTGCAATATTTTTATAGCGAAACTACTTTAGATCTCTACAAATATAATAAAATTGTTAGAAGCGATAGATGAAGACATGTATGGATACTGGTAGATAATTTTATTAGACTACTTAATTTGGGTTGCTTTCCCAAATTAAGTATTTGGTAAATTTCCTTTTAGCGAGGAATTATCACTGAAGATCAAATTTTCGGTTAAGAATTTGTAGTTCATTGATAAATTGGACATGATGTTGAACATAAAATTCTTATCCAGGAATCAAACTTTGAAACTAAGTCAACTAGTATTAGTATTTAGTTAGTAGAAACTAAGTGAACTCAGATTGGACGCATACTTTTATTATTATGATTGGTATTTCGAATTATTTTGTGACTAGGAATATTGTGTCCGTCCTTCACAAATAAAAAATACTGAAATTTCATTATTCAATTCCTATAGAAATTTGCCCGATTCCTTTTTTTTTACACAATAAAATAATAACTTAAGATATCTGCACTATTTCTGTAATGGAACTACTTTATCTCTCTACAGATAAAATTCAATATTGGCAAGAATTTGTTACGAATTAAAACTGAAAAAATTCCTTTAAAAAAAGTCATCCCTTTCTATTCTCCGGAATTTCTTCTCCGAGCACAAACGATCTCCCTTGCCACCAAGATGACGCGGTGTGACAGATTTGCTGGCACAGGCACTGACATATGACATGAATTTTTAAAAAACGGACGGGGAACCGTTCTTCTTCTTTTCATACAGTTTTTTTCATCTTTTGCGGTCAGTATTAAATGGACCGCGGTGCGCTTCGCTTTATATATTATTCCTCGTGTTTTTACTTTGTCTCCCTGTCCCTCCCCAGATGTTTCACCGCCAACATCCCCCCTCTTTTCACCCCGCACTTGTCCAGTCTCTGGTGGTCACGGGAGTACCGTGGACACTCGTTTCTGTCGAAGGTTTCGCCAAAAGTGACGGCCTCTCCATTAAATAACGAGCTAAATTGAAATCGCGAGTGATGTCCTTTTTTTTTTCATTGGATATCCCCCCCCCTCCTTTCAGTTATGTCACGCGATTGAGATGTCGAACGTTCTCGTGGTTTCGAATTTCACTGAATGAAACTGGAAATATTTATTGCTTCGAATGATGTTACAAATAAGCGTTGCATTAATATAGTGTAAATTTTACTGATGAAGCATCTAATTCTAAATTCTGTGTGTGAAGCGAGTTATAACTTTTCAAAGTTAACTCATGAAGCCCTTTCAATTATTTAATTTTGCAGCTAAGAAATCAGAAAAGAGTGTAAAGAATTAAAAGAAAGAAACAGTATCCAAACGAGTCACTAAAAACTAATAATAAGTTTTAGAAAATCTGATTTCAATCTGATTTCTTGATAGAACTAACATTTTCATCACAAATATTTTAATATATGGTGTTTAACTCGCCTTTAAGTGAAACAAATTATTTCTCAATAACATGCTAACATAACAGAAAAGAGTGTAAAGAATTAAAAGAAAGAAAGAGTATTCTAATGAGTCACTAAAAACTAACAATAAGTTTTAGAAAATCCGAGTTCTATCTTATTTCTTGATAGAACTAAAATTTTTCATCACAAATATTTTAATATATGATGTTTAGTTTAATTCGCCTTTAAGTGAAACAAATTATTTCTCAATAACATAATGCAATGATGGTTGATTTTAAACTGCGTCTGGATGTTTTTTGCGATTCACACACATTTTTACACTTAATTCTAAATGAGCGAATATAAATAATTCTAATAATAGAGTAATTTTTAAATAAGTTAAAAATTCTAATAATAGAGTAAATTTTAAATGTGTAAGTAAAAAATTCTAACAATAGAGTAAATTTTAAATGAGCAATTAAAAAAATTCTAATATTAGAGTAAACTTTAAATGAGTAAGTAAAAAATTCTAATAATAGAGATATCTCTAAAGTATTCTGTTTGATTCTGTTAGCCACATTTTATTAATTTTATCTCGTTATATTTGTCATGTATTTAAAAGCATAAGGATAAATTTAGAGAAATATCTATAATTATAAATTCTATACGCACAGTAAATTTATCTTTTGAAATTGTATCTTTCGAACTCAGACTTCATTTTGAAATTATATATGAGAACAACTTATCGAATGCATTTTAAAGCAGCTTTTTATATTATTATACTTTGTGGTGTAGCCAATAGTTTTTGTATCCCTTAATATATTGTTGTTAAAAAAACTATTTTATTTACAAGCGTCTTTATAAAAATTTAATTGTTACATATATTCCCTTAAAAACGAAATTTTAAGATTCAAAAAGGATAATCAAGAATCTCCTTTATAAATTTATGCATGCATTCTAGAAAAATTCTTTCACTTTATTTTCATTTATTAGTAATCATGTAATCCCACTTCTTTTCTATTTATCCTGACTGTATAGTGACGTATTCTCAGTTTTTTTTCTTTATGGTTTTGAAGATTGTTTTGAACTATTGATTTATGCCCATACAAGACTTTTTGTCATATTCAAAAATTGATTTAAGCATATCGGTTATTTTCACCTCGAAATTTCTGAATGCTAACGCAATCTAATGCAGATATTCGTCATACGCTTAAGAAGAGCAGAGTATAAATTTAGGATGTTTTTTATTTCAAACCGTTTAAATCTAATGCAGATTTACAATTTTCTTGCCAAAAGTACAATCAAATTTTCATTCATTTTATTTCTGTGTTTTTAAATTATCGTGTCCACCTGTATAGAAGTATAAAGATGGTCAAGTCGCTGATTGATTTAGCCTAAAACCTGATAAATATCTATAATTTGGTCATTATATCGTCATATATAATACTAGCAGTACCCGCATGGCATAGCATCCAAGAAGAAGAATTGGCTTTAAACTTAAGTCTAGCCTGATATGATATGGGCATATAACGCAACATCAAACGAACATAAAAAATATATTTAGAAAACGTATTAATATTTTTCATCTGTTGCCAATTTTTCACAACTTTTTAATACACAATTTAGGAAAGGATTTTATCGATTAACAGATGAAATATTGAAATTATTTTAATATTTGTTTAAATAAAAAGAAACTAAGTTTCTAATTTTCTAAAATTTTGACTTTTTTTTGTTATTTTCCACATTTTTTCCAAAATATATTAAGCCCAAATTCCGCTACATTTTTATTCAAACATGCTATGCCGATTCATGGTAATCAAATGCCCAAGAAAATAAAAATTAACTCTATTAATTATTGAAAAATATTTGAATTTATAGGAAGAGAAATGTACCAAATTGAGATACCTTTCTTGGATTATTTATTTGCAACCTTTAAGTTAATCCTTGAGAAAAGAAAACTCTATCCATCATCTTAATAACTTCACCATTTTAATAACTCTATATTTTAACTTATTGGAGGGAATTTATACTGCAATCATTTGTTAAATATCATCAAAATATGTGTTTACCTATTTTTTAATAAATAGAGGTATCTGAATTACACTGTAATAAAGGATAACCTTTAGCTATTATATAATCGTGACTGATTCAATATATGGTAAAGTTCCTTTTCGCAAGTTCAAATCAATTTAAAAAATTACCAAACAACTATTAAATGAAGAATGAAATCAGATTTTGGAGTCGTGAAATAAGTAACAATCTTTACAATTTCAGTCATCTGAATTTTTCAATCTATTGTAACTCAAGCGTTTGACACTTGAAAGTGAATAGAATAAAGATTCGGATATTCGATGTCTCCTCTTTTACAACGAAACTTTATTGAATTGCAACCACCAGTCAGTGGAAGGATCATATTTTCCAACATTTAGCAATATATATTTTTGTATGACAGAATGAGAGCAAAAGAAATATTGTTTTATCGGTTGCTTGGTTCCTAAGATTCTGCATTTAGCATGGACAAGTAATAACTCCTAGCGATTTCTTAGGTTGCGATTCTCTGATGGTAAGACATCGGTTTCGGGTCAGAGATAACAAGATTTGAAAACAATTGACCATAGAACCGCCATGTTGATGGATCTGATACACGTTAAATCCGTAGGAATCCAATGTTTACCAACGTTATACACGTTAAACCCATCGGAATCCAATGTTTACCAACGTTATACACGTTAAATCCATCGGAATCCAATGTTTACCAACTTTATACACGTTAAATCCATCGGAATCCAATGTTTACCAACTTTATACACGTTAAACCCATCGGAATCCAATGTTTACCAACTTTATACACGTTAAATCCATCGGAATCCAATGTTTACCAACGTTATACACTTTCATCGGAATCCAATGGGATCTGGTTCGAAAGAGAGGGGGTAGCATTTCAGCTGCCGTTCTCGCATTTTGACTACGTTTCGCAATTATTAGGTTCATCCCTATACAGCCCTAGAGTTGTTTTAATAAAGAGAATTTAACATAATTAAATTGAGCTAAACCAATTGATATGGTAACTTCGACATAAAAGCAAAAGCAAACGATTTATTTTTGATTATCTCTCTGCAGTTAGCATTATTATTATTATTATTTACATTCTTTAATTTGCTGATTTTTAATTTTTGAAGTGCCTTCAAAAGTTCACTATATATGTACAAATTATTTAAAAATTAACGATCATTTTAGAATTTTGTAATCATAATAGTATACCTCCTCATATAGAATTTTGTAATTATAATAGTATAGATTTATCCGTTTTGTGAAATTGGGTTGTCATTGCGAATTACAAGCTTTGTGAAAAACGACAGGAAAATTTTATAGATTTAAATGATTCATTTTGTAATTTTTCTGATAGTTGTTTTAAATTCGTCAATCCATATGAAGTCCAAAATTATGAACATATATTAAATTTAGTAATACTCAGTTTAAAAAGAATTTAGAACTTAAGAGGGCCGGCTTCCTGGCACAGAGGTAGAGCGTTTTCCTCTTGATCTGTGCGTCTTGGGTTTTAGTCCCGGTTAGGGCATGGCTGTTCTTCTGCGTTCTATCTGTGAGGTGTGTGTGAATGCGCCCCATTGTAAAAAGGGGCTGTACAAGTGAATGTGATGAGTGTGTATCTAAGTCATACTCTTGGCTCTAATTGGTGCTATTTCAAAAACAAGAGACACTCCTTTTGTTAAAATCATTGACGGGCGTCAGCAGACTTGTGCTATTAACAATAACAACAACAACAGAACGTAAGAGGTATAGGTGTATCACAAAATCCTCATTCTGATTGAAAGTTGGGCTCAAATGAATGGGAAAAAATGAAGTCCAAAATGTATTTGTTGCTGACTTTTGAAATTCGTTTTTAATTCAAGCAATTTTACTCATGCCATCAGTTCAACTACCGTCGATGATAAGTTGCACTGAAAAATATCATGTGCATATGGCAGAAGTCCACATGTACACAGTTAAGAGTAATCAATATATATAATTATTATACAAAAATCTTTTTAGTAGTTTCAACAATCTCTCAGTTGAAACAAAAAAGTTAATAGCATGTTCTACGTACATTGCAGGAATAAAAACTCTAAAAGTGATATTTAAAAATAATAATTCGACATAGTTTTATGCCAAGTAGCTTTTGACGGACAGCATTGATTATTTTTGTGTGCGGTTAGCATTGAGAAATACTGAATTAAAAACTGGCTTAAGTCTTTCTGAGGGTTGACGATAGGCCATTTTGTCTCAAATCTCTTAAGGATAAAGACAATAATAATAATGTTTGTAATTCGTTCTATATAAGTTTACAATATATATATGCAGAAGAATTACATAAAGCAGGGAGCATAAAATAATAAAGTACATAACGGTCCACATTTTAAAAAAAGTTAGAAATAAAAATAATAAAAAAATTAGAATAAAATTTTAAAAATAAAAAATTGAAAGAAATAATTGCAGTAAAAATAATAATTACAAATAAGAGATAATTGCAGTAAAAATAATAATTACTAATAAGAGATAATTGCAGTAAAAATAATAATTACTAATAAGAGATAATTGCAGTAAAAATAATAATTACTAATAAGAAATAATTGCAGTAAAAATAATAATTACTAATAAGAAATAATTGTAGTAAATAAAGGTAAACATGTTTTGGAAACTATGGCAAAATACCATATTTAGGAATATGTAATAAGACATAATTGCACGCTGAATATCTTTAATATTGCTCTTAATATTAGCATTGAAAAAATATACAAAAAATACATATAGACAATAATTCGTAAATTTGTATCCCAAATCAGCAATTAAAATTTAAAAAAAGGCCCAATTAGAACATTCCACGAATGATAAATTACTGACTGATAATTCAATTCCGATCGAAAGCAATTGAACGGCGAAGAAAATGAAGACCACAATCCCTTCGATTGTGACACTTAGGAGCGCGAAAGGGGCAACGCTCGTGAAAAGAACGATTCCATTTTTAATGCGTTTATCCAAAAGCTTAATACCGGAAGTGGTCATTTATTTCCCCGCGTGCAGCGTGTACCACCGCAGCGGACGAAAATTAAAACGGTCAGGTTTCGGACCACCCAAGTTGGAAGGGAAAGATGGATTTAGTTTTACAAAATGAATAGTATGACTGTGAGCAAAAACTAAAAAAAGCGCGCGCTGCGTCGGTTCTTAGCAATGTTTTCAATAAACACCTGAAGCGTTTTATTTTTTTTTATCTCTCCCTCTCTTCATTTTATTATGGTTTTTATCTCCCTCTACGTGATGGCCAACACTTTGCAGGTGCAACTACCGCAATGCGAAGACAGACAGACCGACTAAAGTGCGGATATCAAAATTGTAGAAATGTGAATTTTGATACTAGCTTGTGAAATTCATGCGCATCTGAAGAAAGCGAATAAATATCCGCTTGGAGGATAATAACCATAATTAAATTTCAGATATTTAATATGCATGTGGTGAGACGTGGCTTTATTTCTTTTTAAGCAAGAGTGAGATGCTAGGGGGTTGTTTTTAACTGATTTATTTTATAATTCTTCAAGATATTTGTTTTAAAACGGTATGATTAACTGTGATTAAAGTATTATTTCATCATTACATCTTCTTTGTTGCTGTTAGATAGCACTGTTTTCCTTTATTTTGAGCTTATATTTCCCTTTTCTTTTTTTTTTTTTTCGTCTGAGGTTTCGCAGTTAAAATTGTACATTAGTCATAAACTAAAGCCTTTAAATAATGTCCCGTTTAATTCCATAAACAAAATTACATTTTTTATAATAAAAAGAATTATCGTTGCAGTTTTTATATACATATAAAATAATGTGTGTTTTCTGAGAATTTTTGTGTATTCTTGAATATGAATGCACATTTTTGTCCCGATTTGTTCTCAAATACAATGGATCAGCAGAAATTGTAAACCAACTCGATATTACAAGTGTTTTAAGAGATCATAAAAATATTTACAAACAGTAAAAGAAAACAAATATCGAAGCTGAATATATATAAAATAGTCACAAATAAATTCCTTATATTTATTTCTTAAACGAAGTAAGAATGTTAAAGTATCGTCAAATTTCTCAAAATCCAATATATCTTAATAAAATGTATGCATGATACATATTCATTGTGACCGATATGCCTACATGACCATAACTTTCCCTACGGCTTTAACTGTGGGAGATACTGCGTCATTAAACTGAATTTCTCTAATACCACTATCACCCTTTTATTTTTGTATATTTTTACTAGGCAAAATAATAAATAGATTAATCAACATTATGAGAAACAAAATGTAATGGAAGACATATGAAGTTTATACAGCCTATTACTACTTGTTATCTAAAAATGAAAATCGATTGTATCATTATAAAAGCACATCATTTTAATCATAATTTGAATATTAGTATAATTTTCTTTTTATCCCTTGCGTTTTAATTTGTAAATACTTTAATATCTGCGAGAGCATAGGAGACTAGAGATCCTGAATTCTGAGCCGAAGGGTTGAAAGTTCGAGACTCTGAAAAAATCTGATGTTGTGAATTACGTGCCCTCCAGTTAGTTAGGACGCAAATTTCGAAAGTTGGGTCCCAGTCATCCTTGTCATCTAACCAGCTTTTAAAATTATTAAGTCAATCCCGAAAACTACCTTCGTACTGCTTCCAAAAGAGAGTTGATATAACTAGTTAATATCTATCTGTTTCAGTTTTCATATATTTAAGATTAATAAATCTAAAGTGTCGCATTTTGCTATAAGAGCAATTGATTAATACATCCAATACAACTTTATAAATACATATTAAATTTAAAAATATAGTATAATTCCATCAAAACACGTCTGAAAAAATCTACTAATGGTGGTTATGCAAATTCAATTAGTTTGTCACATCAATAAAGATATTATCTTTAAGAAATGTCTGGTTTGAAACTAAGATGAAAAATACTGTATAGCATAGTTAATTTCTGAATACTTTTAGATAGCTATATAACTGTTTTTAAAGTTAAATCGTAGGTTTTGGCAGTCAGCTCATTATACTCTCTATATTAATTCTTGTAGATATATATTTTCAGAGCTTACTTAAGAGTTGATCTGATGGTCTCAGGATAAAAGAGCTTGGGTTTAAAACTCGACTTCCGAATATTTTTCATGTATGTGAAAATTTTTATCCTAGATATTAAAAAAATATCTGTCTGTGTAGAATCTATCTGTTTCAAGTCAACTTAATTCCATTTTCATGGCAAACCAGAATTACGTCTAATTGATGATAGTTTTGGTTTCAGGATTGAAAAAATTGATACTCAAAAAATCAATTTTTGAGAATCGAAAATTGATTCTTAAAAATTGTTGAATTGATGATAGCTTTGGTTTCAAGATTAAAAAAATTGATTCTCAAAAAATCAATTTTTGTATCTTTTTGGTTTGATGGTAAAAAGATTCTCCGTATAGGTGTATGTGATGTGTGGTATACAATTGTAGATGTTTTCTTTTCCCTTTTTTTCTAAATATTAGAATTGTAACGATGCAGATATAGAGAGTGAATCCCGATTATGGAATAATCTTAGTCAGGATTCAAAACTATAGTAATATTTAGTAACTGTGTGTTATCTGTTAGAAAGTACTTTATTATAAATTCCAAACGAAGTGATAAATTATGTAAAATCAAAAGTAACTCATAGATTCAGGTCCTACATGCGATCTTATAACTGATGTCCAAGATGCACATTCGTTTTCAAGTATTTTTTTAAGGCATATGATTATAAATTTATTCTAATAGCTATCGTATTTAATTTCTTCGTCTACATATGCGCTTCTATGATAATGTATAATTACTAGCATTTAGCTCAAGAATCTTCATTAAACTATAGAAATTTTTTAGAAATTCAGAAATTGATTTTTGATATTCTGAATATAATCAGAAAACTTTATAATATAACAGTTTAAACAGCAATTATCTTTATTTTGCTCTTTATTTAAATATTCTCTGATACTTTTCCGCTTTTTATTTACTCTACATTTGCCATAGAATTATAAAAAAAGGATAAAAACTAAAAAGTTTTTTGATATAAGCCATGAACTTTTAAGACGTAGTTCAGCAAACCTTATTTAAAAAAATTGGGAGTTTCTATAATATTTTGTATTTTGAATGCAGTAATTAAATTAAAAGAATCATGATTACCATGATGATTTGTATTATATTATCATAACCTAAGAAAACATGTTACACAATCTGTAATTGTTTTGTTTATTCGGAGTTCTAGGTTAATGAGAGATAATTGAATGAACGGATATTAAGTAATGTTTTAAACGTTGCATGTGGAATAAACCTTTTGTTGAAACAAACTTAAAAAGAATAATATATGCATAGGAATTGACAAAACAGAAATAAAATCCACAAATTCTAAGTTATGCAGTTAAAGTTCTTCATAAATTTGAATCACTTTTGCTTAAGATTATCATAAATTAGGCATCATATTGACATTTAAATTGCTTAGTCAAAGTTAAATGGGTTGATTGCGCATAATGTTAATTTAAATAAAGCAAAAGGGTTTTTTTTCAATTTACATTTGAAAAGCATTAGTTTGTCACATTTAGGTTTCCAAATATTTTTTCAAAAATTAATAAATTGTAATTTTATTAATTAAAAATCCAATAAAAAAATTAAAAACATATTGAAATTTAACATTTTCTTACAAAAATTATTTAACATCATATATTGTAGTACTGAAACTAATTTTAACATTTGGAAAAGAAAAAAATATATATTAATACTTTTTTAAAGCAATTTTTAGTTCTAATTTTAATAAATTTCTCAAAATACATTTAAATATTAAAACTAAATTTTTTTGGATACAGAACTTAGGAATTCTGCATTGATATTAAATATTTTCTTCGTGCACACATTATTACTGCTTTATAATTAAATAAATATTTAAAATTAAGAAACTAGAAAAAAAAAATCAAACTCAAAACATTATCATGCTACGATGTTTTGAACTAGATGCTCTAATCTTCTATAAATATTTTTTTTGAATAGTTCTAAATCATTTGATGTATCTTTCAGCTGCCATTTTTTCAGCCCATTTATTCACTGCATTAATTTTTGAAATTTTATTTAAGTGACATTATTAATTCCGAATTTTAAAGATTGGATTACAAGAAATGTAATAAAATATCTGATATTACAATATTTTCTATAACTTAAAGATTCGAAATTATTTTTTATCAGCGAAAATTTTTTAAAAAAAACAATATTTGAATAGTTATAACTTTCTCAGATGTAAGGGCAGAATCTCATTTTAATAGTTTTGGTTTCCAAGATTCAAATTCCCTTTAATAGAAATATTTTGTTACTTATAATGGGTAGAGAAAATTCATTGATATTAGTAAAGTTGTTTCAGTTTTTAGAATGATTGCCAATATTATTAGAAAATCTTTATAATTCTATTAATATATGAGTAAATATATTTAAATTAAAAGATATTATTTAGTTACTTTTCATACATTTTACTTACTTTACTAAGCTATAAAAAGTGTGAATAAAACTTCTTGTCTTTTATTTTTTTCGGCTTATTTAAATAATCACTTGCATGACTGCAATAAATAAACAAGATAAAATTTCTTTTAGATTTAAGAAAAGAATATTAGTAAAATAACTTACATTTTTGGAAAATTTAACTTATTTATGCAACAGAGAAAGATTATTTGTTCAATTTTTATTGACTATAATATTTTGCTTTCTAATTAGAAGTCAACATTTTCTTGGATATTTCGAATATCGCGGTAAAAAGACATTATTTATATCATCTCGCAGGATACCTTCGAATCGAAAGTGATGGATTTTTAATGTTATAAATATTTGCAAATCCTCGTCCCCCAAGATTTTGTATGCTTTTCCTTAGAGAAAGAATGGATTGTCAAAACAGGAAGCTACAGATTACCTGTGAAATATCATAAATAAGCCACTTAAATTTTACTTTAATTTTGCGCTTAGATAAATTACATTGTTTTTGTTGTTGATGGTATTTGCCATGGACAAGCTCGCTGAAGCATCAGCTAATTTAAGCCGAAATGAGCATCTCTTCTTTTAAAGTATCACAACTACAGCCAAAAGTACGACTTAGCTCACACTCTTCATATTCGCTTGCAAAGCCCCTTTTTACAGAGGGCACATTCCCACACCTCACAGATAGAACACAAAAGAACAACCATGCCAGGACACCCATAACACGAAGAATACTCACTACCCCTAGGTCAGGAAGCCGGGTAAATTGCATTTAACGACATATATTCAGTTTTCGAGGCATTTCCGTACTAATAATTTAGCCTAAACTAGTATTATATGATACGATGAAAAAAATTACTGTATCATATAAATATTTTTTCAATAAAGTAGAAAGGCTTTAAAGCTATTTGATTTAATAAATCTGCATTATTTTGAATTGCTGGGGTTTTCATTACATTAAATTTGTTTAACTATGAAATTTTAAGAAGAATTTATTTTTGTAACTTATTGGATGGTTTATTATTATTAAGATCAAAATTGACAATGAATTTATTTGTTGTAATAAAATAGATTCTATTCATGAGATGTTATAATTATATTACATCACTGCCGCAGTGATTAAACATCTGACGGAGTCTAATGATGTAATGCGATGATACTTTTTTCCTCCTGAAAAATGTGCACGCATAAAATGTAGTCGATTCATGAAACATCATAGAATTAGAAATGTCGTAACAATTTACTGTACATGTCATCGGATTTATAACTGTACACTATCTAATGATATGCTATGATGACATATCCTTTCTTCTTCTGGAAAATATGTATCTAAAATAAATTCAGGTTTTAAAACTTTATAATCATATAACAAAAGAATGCGCATGTCATCATGATGATAAGTCATTTTTTTTCTTGGAAAATATGCGATGGAATTTAAAATTTATCTGGTTTGATACATTTAGCAAGAATTTCCTGATTCATGTTACTGTATGAAGTTCTACGATACAACTCTTATTTTTGTAAATGATCTTGCATAATATTGAATGATGATTATCGAGTTTGTTATATGACTATGAAATGTCATAGTTAGTTTAAAAAATTAAATACGACATTAAATATTTGTCATTTTATGATGCGCTATGATGACAATTCCATTTTCTTTAATCGAAAAGGCATGAAATATTCGAGAAATGAGTGAATTAGTATATATAGTATGCAATGAGAATGAAATTATCTAGTCTTGTCTCCTATCGATTTCTAAGATAATCTCTTTTCGTCCCTTAATTGTGAGTTTTTTGTTAAACGATTGAAAACTATCAACAAGTTGTTAGAATGAAGGAATTTGAGAAATCAGTTTTTCCAATTTCTTTAAAATAATTTTTTTTTATTCTTTCGAGTAAAATAAAGCTTTAGACAATTTTTGAAGACTCGAACAAAATATTATAAGAAGTTTTGGTCTTATAATTAGATTTAACTGTTTTAATGACATGATGATATTTTTTAAAAATCATTTAAAGTTCCACAGATAAAGAATAAAGAAATTTACATGAAAGACAACAATTATATTAATTTCTGACTATTAGCAAAATTTCCTATTTTTTTAAGCATATGTATGTTCTATAGTACACCCTAAATGAATGGTCAACAATCCACTCTTTCGGTGGGATTTAACCGTGTTCTTAAAACGTACCTAGATTTGACACATATTAATTGATTGGCCTCTTAAAATTGTTCTCATTATATTTTTCTTTATAACCTTATTTAACTTTTGTATATTTATGATAATTGCTTATCTATATATTTATGTGCACTATTGAAATACGCATACTGAAAAAAATTAACATTTTAGGAGACATTTTTTCCCAAAATTTAGGATTCTTGGAATGCGTATAATGTACTTCTTTCCCATAATATATTACTTTGGTTTATATTCTATTTTTTAAAATAGAAAACATCTTATTTTGTCCTTCCCTACGTCTTAAATTATAATATGCGCGTTTTTTCTTTCTTTCCAAAGTGTATATATTAATACAGAAGTGTATATTTTATTAGATACATATAGAATTATTACATTGCTTTGAAATATACAATTCACGTTTTGATTGTTAGATGATGAGTGAAATTGATTTTGCATAGAATATTTATTGTAACTTCAGAAATAATATTTATTTATTTCTTGATATTTTATAACTAATTTATGAAAACTCTTATAGCAAAGAATAAATTCTTAATATATAGTTTTCTAACAAATATATAAAATATCTATAAAAAGTAAAGTTAATAATATGTATAAAAATTTACTGTTTACATTATTAATGCAATAGTTATATTGCCAGATAAAAATGAAACTGATATTTCGTTTAACATACAACTATTAAAATCAGTTTCACTTAAAATATTTCTAAGACTTCAAAAATAATGTTTGTTGTCGTTATCTTAAGTTCAGCATCGAAATTTGAATTTCAAAACAAAATTGACTTTTCTTATTAAGATATGAAATCATTAAGTGTTGTTTTTATAAAAAAGTAATACGTATTATATTTATAACATATTTCAAACTTGGAAAGTAAAAAAATATTTTGCTGCAAAATGACGATCATAATTTATCTTTGAAGGGAATATTTATTAATACTTCAAATATATTAAGTTTATTTACAATTCGTGCTTCGTTCGTCATTAAAAATGACATATAACTTTTCGTTATGTTATATAATATAAGAGCTTCTAAATTCAGCTCTTTTAACTCTGCTTTTTTTGCTTTTGTTTTAAGTTTCTTGTTTTATGAGGAAATTTTTGAAAATGCATCCAACTTCGAAATTTGAAACAAGACTATAATTAAAACACCATTAATAAATAAATGTATAAATAAGTAACTTCATTTTAAAATACGTTAGGATTACCAAGAACTTTTTTTGTCAAAAAATAATGTAAATATTTTAACTTTATACGTTTTTTAAATGCATTATTCGTTAAAATGGTGCTTTGAGTTTCCAATTTGAAATAATGGCTGTACGCATACTATAAACTATCTAACTTCAGTAATTTGGTTTTATATCCAAACTTTTGGATTTTGGTGAAATTCATTTTACCAAAATTTTTTATTCTTAAACTCATTATTTTCCCAATTATCTTTTCACTAAATTGTGAGTTATGTTGACAATGGGTTTATTCATTACAGAGTTTTGCTAAATAATGAATATTGTTTAGTGAGAATTTAGAGAACAGGTTATAATTCTTTATTTAGAGAATAAAATGTAATGAAATTGAGTGTTATTATAATGGATGCAGATAATCGAGATTTATTACATAAGATTTTACGTTACTTTGCAAATGTTACCTTTATTCATACAAATAAATATGGTTATAAAATAGACTAGAATAAATTTGCAGAATTTAAACAAATTTTAAAACATTGTCCTTACAGGAATTAAGAAAGGGTGCTAAATTTTTATTTTGTTTGCCTAAGTAATTTAAGGAATGAGAAAAACGCTAGTAAATCTGGTTATAGAAGAACCGGGATTAACTGGCCTTCTATCATTTAGTCTTTGCTGTTGTTTCTAATGGCACTTGCCTATGGACAAGCTCGCTGCTGGACCCAGCAGCAGATTTAAGCCGAGTGAAGCGTCTCTTGTTTCAAGTAGCGCCAACTAGGGCCAAGAGTACGACTTTTGCTACACACTCATCTCATTCGCTTGCACAACCCCTTTTTACAGGGGGGCACATTCACACATCTCACAGATAGTACACAGAATAACAACCATGCCCGAACCAGGACTCGAACCCGGGACCTCCTGAGCACGAGGCAGACGCGCTACCCCTGTGCCAGCAAGCCGGCTTAGTCTTTGTTAAGTCAGTATCTAAAAAGTGACCTCGGTTCTATATTCTATTCTTTAATAAGCCCTATACTCTATCTAAATTATCAAAATTTTACAATTAAGAAGAGGGGAAAAACAGTATTTTCCCTAAATAATAAAGAATAGTTCTGATTTTTTTATCACATTTGGAATGAACATGGAAACCTCATATATACGTTAAATGCTAAAAGCATTCGTTACGGGTTGCAAAAAATTCAGTTTCATTTCTTTTTCTTGTGTAATTTTGAAAATTTAAAAAAGTTGTTTCACTTGTAATGTGACGACATTAAAATCATAATCTTTTTGTCGACAGTGAAATCTGGCATCGGAACTGATTTCCCAAAACGAAGGCTTGTAATTGTTTAATGGTTACATGAGGCAATTATTTTCATAAATTATTATTACTGAGCATAAAAAACAAAGGATTCAATTCCATTTGCAGGTCCTTTATAATGTGAACAAATTCTATTCTGTTTTTTTTTTAAATAAAAATCATTGCAAAAATATGAAGAAAAAGCTGGCCATCCAAGTCATTCACGAGTCTTTACATTGGAGAATGACTTTTAACAGTGGTAATACTAAAGAATTTATTTCTGTAATTTCAAAAGAAAACAATTTGGCAAAACCTTGTCAAAATTTGAGAAGTAGGATGTTTGTAATAAACTCGGTCTAACTGTAATCATATGTAATACAAATATTTTTAAATTGCCTTTGTCCTTGCACAGAGGGAGTGCGTTTTTCTCATGATATTGGCGTCCCGGGTTCGAGTCCCGGTTGGGGTATGGTTGTTCTTCTGTGTATTATCTGTGAGGTTTATGAATGTACCCCCCCTGTAAAAAGGGGCTGTGCAAGCGACTGTGATGAGTGCGTAGTTCATCACCGTAATCCCGTGTGATACTTTTGGCCCTAGTTGGTGCTACATAAAAAAAAGAGACGCTCATTCGGCTTAATATCATTGACGTGCTTGTCCATGACAAGTGCAATTAGTAACAGCAACAACAACAACTCATGTTTAAATACGTCTAGAGGATTAATAAAAAATAATTTGCTAAAGAAATTAAACTATATGGATAAGTAATCAATGAAGTATGTTTTAAAGAGTTTATGTGGTCAATTTTCGCTTTTCTTATCCACATTAGATAGTTATTGAAGTATAGTCATAAATTTATCAATAAAATGCATGCAAGTTGGTTCATGAGATTAAGAAGTCTCATAATTCAATAACATGAGTTAAAGAATTTTTTTTTCATACTTTGTGCGTTTGATCCTACGATATGCATTACATTCGATAAATATGACGTATATGAAGAATATTGTTAGGAAAAAAATATGCAAAATATTGTTATGCAATGATATTGTTTGGTACCATGTCGATCATTGATTTGTTTGCGTTTCATCTTTATTTTGATTAACGTGCTTCAATAAAATATTTTAAGTCCGTACTCTATATCCTACGGAAAAAGTCAGCATCACTGTAAATCTTCTTGATGTATTCGTTTAATATAATGAAAGATTTTAAGAAATTAATTTAATAGATGATAATAAGCATACTTGGCATTGGTAATGAATGGGGAATATTTTAGAATTGATATTCCATGTATTATTGAACTCTAGCTCTAAATCGAAAAACATTTACAAATTCAAACGACATATGTGAAATAATAAATGACATCACCGACGGAAAATAATAGCTGTTCACATGGTTACACGACTGTTTTACAAATTTATAAGTTATTTCTTGTGCGAAATTATGATTGTTCCGATAAATTAAATATTTATGCATTTTTCCATTACAGTTCATTTAAAGAGAGAAATTTTTTGTAAAATTGTATTTGATAACGTAACATTTAAGTAGAGATTTTTTTAAGACGTAAAATGTCAGTAAAATAATAAGAAAATATAAAAAAATTATTACTACGAAAATGGCTAAGATTTTCCTACTTATTATTTATTTCACTTACTAATCATTTGATAAGATTCATCGCTAATTTAGGTTTAAAATTATAAAGGGAAACAAATTAAGGGGGAGGGGAGGTCACATTTAAAAATTATTTTGATTAACTTAGTAATAATTACATAGTTGTTTTTTATTCGCCAAATCTTGGATATGCTATATCCATTTCTTTATATACGAATTAGAAAAAAGAAAATTGCAAATATAATCGATTTTTACGTTTTTCAAAAACCCGTTTGTAGATTTCACTTTTTTTTAACATATTTCTACAGCATTCGTATACAACACATTAGAACCAATATTTAGCCATAATTGATGTAAGGATTAGTAATAGTACTCACTTCAATGCATTCTTAATTTACAATATTGATTTCTTTTTGTCAAATTCATTTAACTGCCAACTTCCTGGCAAAGAGGTTCGCCGTCATTTGGGTGTCCTGGGTTCGAGTCCCAGTTCGAGCATGATTGTTCTGTCTGCTCTGTCTGTGATTTGCGTCAGTAATTTGTTGTGTATCTACTTCTTTAAACTCCATGTGATATTTGATGGCCCATTATGGTTTTCTTAGTGCTCAAAAAAATTCATTTAGTTGAAAATATATCCCCATTAGATTGAATAACGTTAAACCTTTTAATATCCTTAAGCTGAATTATTTGTAAATAAACTTGAATACAGATAATTTGAATAAATCACATTTCGATGTGAAACATCTTATTTCAATATTACAAGATATTGATACATTCTCATTAAACTTTTGTGTAAAAAGGTTATGATAAGATAAATTATAAGTAATTTTCTATTTAAAAAACATAAAATTTGCTAGTTATGATGAATAATCACCTAAAAGTTATTTCATAATTATGGAATCGTGGAGTGTTTTTTCTCACAAGTCATTCTCAGTATGGATTTTTTTTGAAGAATCACTAATTTCTTCGCGTATGTGGTCAAGAATATTAACAAAGGGTGAAAATGATCCTCTAATCCAGCGATATAGATTCAGGATCATTGATTCTTGAAGAGACTTTTCCCAAGTGTCAGACACAATAGGAAAAAGGATGTTAAAGAAAGCTAGAGTGGTGGCAATATACATGTGGTTAAAAACATGAATAAACAGGTCAAATTGATCTTCTGGTCTTGTAGCAGATGGCTAAGTAATTGGGATCTGGTAACAAAAAGAAATTCAACACCCATACGTGGGCTCACTTTTAGCTTCAATGAGAACATATTTTGATTGGTATGAATGATAATGCCCTCCCGCATGGAATTTAATTGGCTCGAAGATTCCTGCCGAGTGAAACAATTCTTCATGCGCTATGTCTTTCCAGATTATTAGATCTGCATCCGATAAAGCACGCTTCAGGTAAAATGTAAAGAAGACGGATTACAGCTTGTAATGTATCGCCTCATCATGCTTTCATCGGCTCCCAAGCGTGGTACCACTAAGACGGAGATTGCCATCACAAGCATAAATCATACTTTACTAGACATCGGAAAATGGACAAAAAAATTGAAAATTGCTTTTAAACAGATGATATTACGAAATGCATTGTTTTGCCTTCAAAATTCAGATGGTTTAAAAAGTAATTATTTTTTCATTTATTGTTAATATCTATTGTCTTTAATCGAATGTCATCAATTATCTCTTCAAATATTATGATATCTACTGTCTTTAAATGAATGTTTCCCCATATTGCCTCAATGTGCATTGATTAAACATAGTTATTTTTTCAATTATTAACTTTTTACCATCTAACCTACTATTTACAATCGATTGTCTCCAATTACTGCCTCAATGTAATGATACGAGACATTTTTCAATTACTATCTGATCAGAAATGGGTTTCCAACAAGATAGTTGTTGATAGCAGGTTGATAGAAAGTGGAAAGCAGGTGTATATATAAAAATATATTTTCCCATTTGTTAAATAAATATGTTTTTAAAAAACAGAATTTTTGAATAATTAAGTATTAGGATGTTATTAACAATTTTTATAATATTATTGATAAGTTTCCAATATGTTCCATTATCTTCATTTACCCAATACATTATTTATAATGTCAATTTTGAATATCTGATATTCTGAAGTCATAATAATTAGATAAATAAAAAGATATATTTCAACAAAAAATCCTAAAATATTAACCTAATTTAAATATCCGACATGTTACATTTATGCTGAAGCTTGAAAGTAAATTTCCCATTGCAAAAGAGATGTTATAATGGCTGTTAACTTGCGATTACATTTGACTTAATTCTTTTCACAAACAATTCCGTTGATAAAAATTTATTGCTATTTATAAAAACGCACAAAGTAATTACAAATTAGTTTTTCTTTCAGGCATTTAGCAAGTATTAAATATTTTTGAAGCTTGGCAGATTTGAAGCTAACCGAACTGCAATAAAAATCTGAAGAACTCAATTAATTCAATTTCTTCAAAAATTTGAGTTAAGATAAACGGCCTAAGTAAAGCAAACGGCATCGAAAATTTCAATTATTAAATTAAAAATGGAAGTTATTTTCTTTCAATAATCAATGCACTATTAATAAACAACACTGGATAGTTATAATAAATAGCATCACAATCACTGCATTTATTTTTAATAGATTTTTTCACAATCACTTATAATGTAAATGAATAATTTTACAACACAAACAGAATATAGTAATATGAATACAACTATTATCCAATAAAATTCAAAATATGTGTTATGCTATTCCTAACAAAAAAGAATTTTTAAGTGAGATAAATTTTAATTGCCATTTTGGATGAATGCTTGTTTTGATTGAAGCAGTAGTCTGCTTGAAAGCTAAAGATTTTAAAAATTATTCTTTTTCATTAATAATTAATAAATAAATTCGAATTACAAGCGATATTTTAACATCACATATTTAACATATTTTAAAATCAAGACTCTAGCGAAAAATTTGAATTAAAAAAAAGGTAGACTTTTCCATGCTTTGTTTTATTTGTTGTTGTAGGGAGGTGCAAAATACTGAATTCCAGTACTTTCATAATAAGAGAAAATAAATTCCAAAGAACATTTATTTTTACATTTTTATTACTAATTTGGCATTGAAATTTATTAAGCAAAAATAAAAGAATATCAAAGAAAACGAAATAGATTAATCTGACAGCCGTTAAGTAGAAAAATTAATCTGACAAGTAAATGATTAATGCACAGTACAAGTTGTGACTACACACGAGACATATTATACCTATTTTCATGGTTATGATCAACACAGAGACTTGCTACGAGGGAAAAATCCAATTATTATCAATTCCAAGTGCGTTTATTATGTGTTGAGAAAGCTTTTCAGTTAGGCCATATTTATCATATTTAAAGCAATCTGAACTGAAAATCGTAAATGTCTGTAATCCAACCATTAAATAACGTCCCTCCTAATTGAAAATGTTATTAATTGCAGGAAGACTTCGTTCAAGTAAGGAAAAATCGAACGTTATTTGGTTGTTTTTATCCTTGCTTTTCTCAAATTCATTTCGAGACTCAAGCCCTTCTTACCTTTGATTATTTGTCACCGAAAAAACGGTCGTTTAAATCTTGTCAACCTCGCTTTTACACAGGACGCATTAAATTAATCGATTCTCCAATTTAATTAATCGATGTCGTTAATCGGCTTTTCATTAAGCCTTGGGTGATCGCTAGATGCGGCAGCGTTTTTGATTCGGGAACATTTTAACAAATGATCTGGCAAAGAAAAACTGAGTAGCAAAATGCATTCGCACGAAAAGGCTGGGAAAACTATAAAGTGATGAGCCGAAAAAAAGATTAATGAGCTATCACTTACAACTCCAGTTAAATGGTAATTCGTCTAGAAAAATGCCGATTACCAGCTGGAGGTGGCGAATTGGTGTTTACTTCGAAAGTAGTTTGAAAAATTGATAAATCGAAGAGGGAAATGAGATTTTTTTTGGAGAAGTCTCATAAAAAATATAAAAATGTCACTTGATATTTTTCAAAATTCTTTTCTTATTTCTTTTTTTAATTAATATGTGATATATAAGGCACTTGAAAGAATAATTTATGTAGAATGTGATGGTGAAAATTAATGCTTATGTAATGCCAGGTGAAAATTAAATATCCCTAAAAAGAAAGTAAGCATATTTGTGAGGTTGATCTATTGGACTCTATTAAGTTAATTATTCGTCAATCTTTTAAACTTTTTAAAGATTCTTCTTCCTAAAAAATTTCTTTATTATGAAATAATGTGGTTTATTTGTAACTTTGCCTGTAATGTAGACTTTGTTCCGTTTAAGTTATTATTATTTTTTAAATGTATTGATGAACTGAAATATTTCTCAGCAAAATTTGTTTAAATAAAACTATCGAATGTTGAATTTTCAAATGCTTCTCAATCATTAATTATGTATCACTAATTTAACTCTTTTTTTTAATAATACAAAACCATTTGTGCAAGCTGATTTTAAAATAGTATGATTATGGCTTAGCTTTGCAGATTTTCTAAAATTGAAAATACAATTGAACAAAGAAAAAAAAATTCGTTAAAATTTGTTTCATTAATGCAATTTTTACAATATCTAGGTAAATTATCTAGGATATTGTCAAAATTTTTAAAGGTAACGGTTTGTAAAAATTTATAATATTTGAGTGATATATAACGTTTTAAAAAGATGGAGAAAAGGTAGAGAACGGATAAATCAATATTTGATAGATCATCCCCTGCGTTTACTCATTCACTTTTCGAACAAGTGGAAGAATTAATACTTCATAATTGTGTTTTAAAAATTAAAAGATGTTAAAAACGTTCGTGTATTGAAAACTACCTGTATTATACTGAGACATTTCTTTGGTTTCAAAAAAACTTCTCTAAGAGCCATCATTATTTTTTTTAATTCATCATTTCCCAAATATGACACACTTTTCATCATTTTCACTGTACGATTTCTTTACTTGCATGGTTGAAATCAGTTATCTTTTGGAGCCTATAGTTAAATAAAAGAATATACTTTAAAGATAGTTTCATTAAAATATTTTAAAGGAATACTTTGAGGACCAAGAAAAAGTTGTCAGAAATGCAATGGAAGATTACAGAGAAAGAAATGTAGTAAATAATATCCAAGCATTGGTATCTTTTGTTTGAAAATAAAAATTATGATAATTTTTAATCACGTAACATAAGCAAGAGAAAATATGATAAAAATCCAGAGAGCAAGAGAATATAGCAATAGCAAGAGGATATATGATAAAAGTCCAGAAGATTTTTTTGGCTTATTTTACCACAGATACAAAAACCAGATATCTTGAAGAAAAACTTTAAATCTGATGAGAAAATACCAAACCTTGTATAAAACAGCAGGGGAAATCTGTAACTGACTTTTCATTTTTATGAAAATATAAATTATGATGATTTTTAATCACGTAACATACGTAAGAGAAAATATGATACAAATCCAGAGAGCAAGAGAATATAGCAATAGCTGGAGGATATATGATAAAATTCCAGAGAGCAAGAGAATATAGCAATAGCAAGAAGATATATGATAAAAGTCCAGAAGTTTGATTGGTCTATTTTACCACAGATACAAAAATAAGATATCTTGAAGAAAAACTTTAAATCTGATGAGAAACTACCAAACCCTGTGTAAAACAGCAGGGGAAATTTATTGGAAACTTTTTTGGAAGTACAGGAAAGTTTTTTGTGAATTCGCAGAAAAGCGGCAAATTTTTCTATCAGGTTAAAGAATATCGGTATAGTTGTCCTTTGATGTGGGACATTGTACGAGTTTGGTATTTGTTTCATGTATAAAATTCTACAGTTTTCGAAGTTTAGTGAATGCTCTTTTTATGTATTACTAATAAATAAACAGAAGCATCAGGTTCTGCATAAATGGTGATGGATATTTTACAGTTGGGTGATAATGCTCTAAGATATGGAACCTGGATTATTATACTCGAATGTAAAGTTTTATCCTGAAGTGCACATATTATGTTGTTGTTACTAATGGTACCTTCCATAGACAAGCGCGCTGACAGCCTTTAGCGATTTTAAGCTAAATGAGCGTCTCTTGTTTGAAGTAGCTCCAACTAGGGCCAAGAGTACGACTTAGCTACACACTCATCACATTCGCTTGCACAGGCTCTTCTTACAAGGGGGCACATTTATACAGTTTACAGATAGAACAAATATAAACAACCATTCCCGGACTCGAACCCGGGACTGTCAGAACACGAGAAAGACGCTCTACCCTTATGTTAGGATGCCAGATTACAGATTGTTGTCTGAAATAAAATTGATTTTGTCAGACTCAAAATGTTGATATTTTTTAAATCAACCAATGGGTCTCTTCTGAACTTTTTCGCCGCTAATACCTTGCATAGAATTGGTGAAAAAAGTTATGGAATGAAAATATTTGGTCTGAATTTAATATTTTTCTGTATCTATTGTGAAAAAATATATTTTGGACATATTTTTACTGACCGATTGACATCAAAATTGGATAGTAAAGAGCTACAGTTGTAATCACATATTTCATTGATTTAATTCATTGCATTTACTTGTATGTAAAAGTATAGATATACAGACAATCAACTATTTGATGGATTTGATTCAAAATTCTATATCTATATTTTACATGTTAAACCTGTGTATTAAATTTCATTTAACTAATTTTTTGAAGTTTGTAGTTGTTGAGTTTATTTATCCACAGACAAGCGTCTCATGAACGGGATTCAAGTCGCATTCCATATACCGAATTCTATACAGTTAAAAATTACTTTTATTTATCGTGTTCACAGACAGACAGTCATAGTGCTAAAAATGTGTTTTTTCGGATTCTCGGATGAATCCTCTTCATAAAAGACTGGAAAATATTCGTCTAAATCTAGTGCTCTGATTTTTTTTTACGATTTCAATACATATTTCCTGTACACGACTTGTACAAAAAATTAACAACTAAAATTAATAACTGTTGACAAAGGAAATGCTGTGAACAAATAAATTTTATTCAGTTCGGCTAGTTGTTGTAGATTTTAGCTTATGATATTAACAGATAGGTAAATTTAGCAAAATAATGCTCATAAAAGTCAAATTTTATTCATAGACATCGGTAAGTTTCAGAGTTAGCACATAATAATAACCTAATACATATGTTACAGATAGAAATATAGATACATTCACATAGAAAATAAATAGAATATAGATACATTCTGAATGCTATTAATTTGAGAAAGCATTCACACTGAGTTCAGATTTCTTGTCTCATTTATAACAAGAACTACTCTACGTAATCTCTATATATTAATGTGGAGTTTTCTAATTAAATTTTATTATTTTAAATAAAATAAATTTGTTTCGTCAGTCTGGTTTAAATAAAAAAATAAAGGATGTACAGTCATAATATTTTTTTAAATAGTGATTTAAAAAAAATAATTGCATCGTTTGGCGCAGAATAACACTTTACGTAATCTACAAATTACTCCTTCATCCAAAATTATTTGACTTGAAAACCTTTGATTAATATTTCCCATTAAATTTTACTCAATAGCAAACAATTTTTTTCGATTAAAAGGACTTTTTTGATGTAAAAACCAAATAACCTTAATAATATTACCTTATGTTTTAAGTGTGCAAATTGAATTGTTAAGATCATCTTTATTGCCAGACAGAGAGAATAGTTGAGTAAAACAAGAATATTGAAAAAGAATCCACAATTTCACCGTTAAAGCCACAAATAGGATTTTATATGGCTTTATTTTTGCCTTATTATCGTATTTATTGCTTTCTTAATCATTTATTTCGTATTCTTACAATCAGAAGTTTCTTCGAAAGATTTAAGGACGCAATTTGGATCTAAATAAGTTGGTGAACAATTTAGATGAGGAAATCATTATTCTTCAGTTAGGTTTTCTAAATTGTTCTTTACATATTAACCCTTTATTTACGAAAAGTATTTAAAAGTACCGTTGAAATTCAAATGATACTTTCATAATGTGTCAACTTTTTTAAAAGAAATGTGAAATAATACAAAAAAGAGTAGCTCGGATAGCAGCAAAAAGAGTAAATTATAAAAATCGTTAACTATTAATTAAATTAATGTAGATATTTAAATATTTGGAAAGTGTATTTCCTCTTTCCTAAGCGTTTTTTGCATTAAAACTCAATTAATGATGTAAACATACACACTGAAAAACTCATGATAAAATGTTTGACAAATAAGGGGATTTGAATGAAAAATCTGAACTTAGAGTGAAAAGACTCAAAATTTAATTGTCATGTGACCTCGGTTAGAAATTACGTGATCCGCAACAAAATAGTCCTAGTGTTGTTTTTCGACAGGATGTTAATATAACTAAACCAACCACCCAAAATTCAATATGGATATGAAATTACCTATAAATGGTTTAAATGAACTTAAATATATCCAATATCCTTGGAAAATCTACTGGTGACTAAAACTACATGTATCAACTCCGAATTGGACGAGTTGTTGTTCAAAACCCCGCATGTTAGTCTTGTTAGTTTTTTTAAACCTAAGATGGATGTTAATATAACTTAGGTTTTTATAACCATATATTTATTGCCTTCTTAATCCTCTATTTCGTATTCATATAATCGGAAAGTTCGTTCGAAAGATTTAAGGACGCAATTTGGATCTAAAAAAATTGGTGAAAAATTGTGATGAGAAAATCATACAATCGCATTTTTTAGCACAGTATCATACTTTACATCGTGGTTACGCTTTTTCATTACTGATAGATTTACACTTTTAGACGTTTGGATTTTGTCATCATTTCACATCTTGATTTTATTATAAATAGATACAAATATTTTAAACTCGAGAATGTGGCACAGGTTAGTGCCAAAAAACCACAATTCAACTCAACTCAACTCTACCTGTATTTGTCTATGAAACACTTCTTTTAGGGAGTCCCAGTTCGAGCATGACTGTTCTTCTGTGTGCTATCTGTGAGATGTGGGAATCTGCCCCCCTATAAAAAGGGGTTGTGCTGTGCAAGCAAATGTGGTGAGTGTGTAGTTAAGTCGTCCTCTTGGTTCTAGTTGGCGCTACTTCAAAAACAAGAGACGCTCCTTTCGGCTGAAATCTGCGGCTGTATCAGTGGAGGGGGGGGGGCTTGTCAAGTATTTCAAGTGCCATAAATAATAACAACAACAACATTTCTTTTTTTTAAAAAAATATACCGTTATTACATAGAAATAACGAAATGAATGAAAATCGCCTACATTAATTAAACATTATCCAAACATTTAACAGCGATTTCGTTAAGTTTTATCGTTATAGACCCATTTCGATTGCGGAACATATGCCGGACGTCTTCATATCCTTCTCAGTAACGGTATATCAAGAAAACCGTCATCGATTCATGGGAAGCGAACCATGCAAATAGGAAACTGATGGAGTCCGTTGCATAGAATTGATACACAATGACACGCATCGCAAGTTGTTGACGGATAAAGAAAAGGTTTTTGAAAAAGAGGAGGAGGAAACCGAAAAAGAAATATTCAGTTAGAACTTGACAAGTGATCTTTGTACATCTTATACTTGAGCTAACCGGAACTTTGTCAGAAAGGCTCTTAAAGTACCTCTCACAATGTAACAAATTCGGGGTCAGGTCTTCGAGTGATCGGCGTGGAGATACAGGAAGTAAGATACCGAATCGCATCACTGGATATCCGAAATAAAGCTTTACAATTTAGGCTATAAATTTACTTTTATGAATCTTATTATGGTTATCTGAAAGAGGAAATTGATATCTTTTTGTCCGTTCATTTCCACTCTATAAATCTTATAATAAGACTAGTATCAATTGTAAAATAAAAATATAATTATATATACAACTGTATTAGATAAATCAAATATATCATTTATTGAAATACTGATTTAATACAATATTCTTTATAATTCCTTGAAAAATTAAATTTTTTTTAGTGCCGAAGTTTTATTACAATGTGAGAACATGATGTTGTTTTATTAGGGGGTTTTGGTGTCCCCTAAATTTGAAGGCAAGAAATATTTGTTTATTCATTGGTAGATAGCGAGTCACCTGACCCATGACATTTGAGTTTTGTTTTACCAGTATTGTTTGCGATATTTAATTAAATTTACTATCAAAAGTTTTTTGCTTGTCGTTTTTTTGAAATGATGACATCTTACAGTTTGTTTACTACTTCTTAATTTTGAATAATTAATCTCGCGCACAGAAAATTATCGTTTGGTTTTTTTAAAATTCTCTTTCATGTTTAACTATCGCATTTTTGTAAAACACGGTTTATATTTATTCTTTAATGATATTATAAGTGCATTTTTTCAAATTGTATTTCTCAAAATACTGTAAATGTTAGAATATAATTTTAATATTTATTTGCATTACGTTCAATGGATTTTACCACATATACCATAGCTTCCAGTAATAGGGAAATTATTACTGGTTTTTCTTATCTCAAAATTGGTCGAGCTCCAAAACTTTGTTTGCCATCTAGAAAATTGAAAATGAAAGTTAAAAAAAATATATCATTAGAGATAGAGGTAGATAAGTCTCGTATTTTTTTAAAACCGTTTTAAAATGGTTAATGACTTAATTAATTAAGACAAATAGTCTCTTCAAAATAATAGTGTTCTCACATGATAACTTGAAATCTGCGACCGTGAATTCCATTTCTTATTTATTTATTAGTTAAAATATTGAGCAAACGGAAGAAAGATTAAGAGCATTAGTTGTTCAGAATAGAATTTTTCAATGAAAACTACAAATTCATTTTAAAAATTATTTATATTATTAAAATGTTAAAATTATTTGATTATTATTACAAAAACTTATGTTATTGATTATTTTTTTTCATTGTAAATATTTTCTGATTATTAAAATAGTTTGAATTGTAGATTAGAAATATAATTATCTTTTCAACTGTATAAGGTGTTTATATATATATATATATATATATATATATATATATATATTTATATATATATATATATATATATATATATATATATATATATATATATAATATTTAATTCTGAGAATAAGACACATGTATTGTTTTATAATTTTACTTCTATGAATAAAAAAAAGAATAAAAAACAATAACTTTCTGTACATTTTTTTTTCATCGAATTTTTAAAAAAGTATTATATTTTTTCATTAGATAGTTTTAAACGTTTAAAGGATTTATTTATATTGTTTAATGATATTATCTTATAATTTCATAAGAATTCAGTTTTTTCTATCAAGATGATAAACCGGCTTTTCAGTAAAGCCGATTTTTTATATCTTCCTTATAGCTTTACTTAAATCGTTCATAAGCATTTTTGAAAATTTATCTTTTGTTTAATTGATCTCAGCATTAACATATTTATTTTTATCCGTAAATACTTACTTGCTCATAAGTTGTTAATAATAAGTCATAATAATATTAGTTCATTTGTATATTTGAAAAATTATCTTTTGTTTATTTATTCTTACTTTTAACATATTTATCTTCATCCATAGATACTTACTTGTTTATCTGTTCAACGATTCTATTGTTTGAAAATTTGTGATATTTTTACTAACTTTTTTGGTCATTTTGGATCAATTTTATGTGCTATTTGAAACTTAAAATTGTAGATAATATTTCATATTGTAAGCACAATATAAAAGTTTTTAGTTTATTATTTTTCTATAGAACTTAATATTTGAAGAATAAATTGTCTAAAGAATAACTAATCTGATTTATTTTGAGATAATGCAAATTATTTTCAAAAATTATTGTCATATATATTCTCAATAATAGTAATACTTTTATAATTAACTTATCATACATTTCCATAAACTATTAATAAATATCATGTAACTAACCTTCTATAAGTAGATCTTATTTAACATATTATAATTCTCTTTGACGAAACTCACAAAAGTTTTACTTCAATTAGGAAATTAAATTTTATACTCAGTCTGAATAACGAGAAATGTGTCTTACAATTTAAAATTTTCTGTATATATATGAGTTGAAAGAAAAAATAATTCAGAAATTCTTATATCCTTTGTATCCGTTTTTCATTAAAATGAATCTCATGTATACAAAACTTTAAAAGGCAAAATGCATCAAATGAGTTGATTCTTAAAATTTTATACAACGCATGATAAATCGTAGAATCTAATATATGCATGTTTATCTGAGGTACATGAATTAAAGCAGTATAGAAGAAGGATGAATGTGCTCAATTTAATTATAAATATATTAACAACACGCTATTATTAATTTCTCTTCAAAAGAACTAAACATTTTCTTTGCTTTTAGGTTCCTTTCTGGAAGCCGGAATCTAGGATCGTTGTGGACTGGCCGGAATTAAGTTCATCGCTTATTACCAAGTCTTCCAAATGAAATGTTTTGGAACAACAAGAATACAAAATATTCCCATTATGATATATTCTAAAATAAAATGTTCAGAATCAGCAGGGAAATGGAAATTGAAAATTGATTTGGAGTTGAAATTTTAAATTGCATCTTTGTATCCAAAAGCTAATGTTTTAAATATTTCTAATATTCCAATTAAAAAATGGCGATCAACTTTTATTTTATAATATTTCTATCCACATACAATATTAAATAACACCTTGTTATAAGTTAATAATAAATGAAACTACGATTCTAAAAAAATGTTATTGTGAATGAAATAAGAAGATTTATTATAATAGAATTCAGTATTATTTTAGAATTTAAAATTAAACAATTAGATAGTTTTAGAAATAATTTTTTCATTGTTTTAGAATTAATTCATAGTAAATAAAATAAACTATTCTTATTATCTATTATTAATTTTATTTTACTTTTAGAAAATAGGAGCAAACTCTTTTTAAGATTAATATTATTTTATTCTTATTATTTTATTTATTTATAATTCATTATTTTAACTCTTTGGCAGCTTTATGCATTTCTAATTTTTATTCCAAAAGAAAAGTAATTTTTTATAGATTATATTCGGTTAGATTTCATTTACAACATTCAGAAAAAGAATATTAACTCTAAAAATGTTTTCCCATTCTGTGATTAGATTTTAAAAAATTTTAAATTTTGATTAATTGCAAAATTTTAGCACAAAAAATATATATATTTTACATTATCAAGTTCATTGTGCAAGATTGAAAAGATATCCTACATTATAAATTTTTTTTTATTTCATCTTGGAGGCTTGTATCAGTACTTGTTTCTAACTTTTATGTCATCCATGCGACAAACTTTTATGTCATCAATGTGAACAAGCCATAGAAATTCATTAATAATGCCGAAAATCCTAAAGAAATAGCGAAACAGTGAGTAAAATTATACTTTTTACCTGTTAACAATTTCACCTATTAAATTCTAAAAGAAAAACTAAAAAAAAACTTTTAACAAATTTACTAACGTACATTGCAGTAAATGAATTTGTATTTGATGTGAATGAAATTTGAAGAAAAGTATTTAATCTTTGAGTTTGAAAAATCTACCTCAAAAGATCGAATATGAAATGCTCTTGGCCAGTTCAAAGTGTACATAAGTTTAAAAACTCGTTGTGTTTTAGAAATTGCTTTTGTTGATATTGTTATTGTGGTGTAAATTTGTTCTTGTTGTTGTATAGCATCAAATATTAGGAAATAACTTAGAAAAAAATATATTGGTTTGCAAATTGTTAATCGAAATACAGTTGATTGTCATTTGTTTCTTTTTTTCTCTTTGTACAGTTTAGTACATATTCAAGGTAATGCCTGTCATTTGGAATAAATAGAGCTTGGCCGATTTCGTATTAAAGAATGATCCGAATTCAAAAAATATGTACTCACAATATAAGATTGATGTGCAATTTTTAATCTGCTTTCCCATTATTTAGGCTGCTTTGATTAACATGGGTATTTCTAAGGGAATCTGAACCAGCAAGATCTAGTTGTTAAATTAAAAAAAAAAAAACTAAACTATTAAAAATATCTTTCGACAGTTTTGTTGTTATAGTTTTCTTATATATGTATAAAAATAATTTACTATTGTATGAACGTTTACATAAAATTTAAATTTGTGAATACAATTTTTACAATTTTTTAAAAATCTTTACATGCTTTGAAACTGAAAAAAAAATTATGTTTCTTTTTTCATTGTCTTCATCTCTGATATCTGAATAATCAGTTTAAGTTAAATTATTAGATTTGAGCTTAATATAAATTCTGCTTTTTTTTTCTTCATTTTTCCCACTTTTGTTCAAAGGAAATGTATATGCATTCACAAACGTGCCATTCCGTGTCAATGTTTTATAATGTATGAATTTCTGTTTTTGCGAAATCCCTGTTCTTTTATCAGATTTTTAAACAATAAATAATACACCAAACGCAATTTTTTTTAAAAACCTGTATTTTATTTTATATTTTATATTATCATACATATTTAATGAATAAATATCACCTTTGTTTACCAATGATTGTTCAAATTTATTTTTTCTCAGTGAATTAGAAAACTTTTTCCAATCTGTTGTTGCTTTAAAGGCCATAAATATATTGCAAACTTTTTCAATAACATAGAAAATAGTAATATTGGATTAACACAAACACAAAGTCACGCGGTTTCTAATTTACTACTTTTGGTAGTTACCTTCTGGGTAAAATAAATGAATTTCAAAAATTGACAAAAGTTCCTTTATCTTTTTTAAAAATCAAAAATAAACTCATATTTAGGTTAGAAATTGATTACCTGCATTTATGCAATGAAATTCGCTAATATTTCTAGGTTCTTGATTCACTTCAGTTATTAACAATCAGTTATTACTTCAGTTATTATCAATGATTCACTTCAGTTATTAACAATCAAATAACTCATTGACAGTGACAGTCCTTGACTCGATAGAAATGGATGGGCGAAGTGCTTCTGTGGAGGCCGTCACTTCAGATTTAGATCCTTTAAAAACGTTTAATAGCTTAGAAGTTTTGAAAGCAACTAATCATAAAGAAGGACAAAATCTAGCTACAATTCAAGGAATAAAAAGAATTTAGGGTTTCTCAGAAGGTAAAACAAAATGTCATTTATATATCAAAGGCGTTCGATTTTATGAGCCCTTAAAAAACAAAATCACTCTCCTTTCTCAAATTAATTAAAAATTGCATAATTTTATATGCAAAGTTCGATGTTGACATAACACTTTTGTCCGGTTCTATTTTTGATGTAACTCTGGGATACTACTGCATTAATGGCTATTCTGCGATAGTTATATATTAATAAATAAAAAGACATTTTTTTAAAATTACTAATTTTTTAAAACAATATTTAAGTGAATTTAAAGGCTGAATCTTGTATTAGCAATATATGTGATGAATTGCATCTTATTTTTTTCAAAAGTATTGCAATTTTTGAAGAATGTAATGCGAGTGCAATTCGATAAATATTCATTTTCTATTTAAAAAAAACTTTAATCCTTCAAATACTGGCAAATACTTAAAATATGATAACTTGAAAATGTATTGTGTTAGATAGAAAAACACTGTTACCTATTTTCAATTGTATCGCCGATTATTCCTGTTTAGTTTATTTAAATGCAAATGAATTCTTTAATGAATTGCTTTCTTTTTGTAGAAGAAAATTATATCAAATGCAATTTTTTTTCCAGTTATTTTGATAATTTGATTCTATACAACTGGCATGTATATTAAAAATTTTACCTTCTCCGTTGATCTTGTGCTTCGTGTTATTGTAAATGAAATATTTTGTATTTTTGATGAAAATAAAAGAATGTACAGATTTTGATTGTGCCTTTGGTGATTTTTTTTTTCGTCAGTTAAAATAGTCTGCCACATTATGATATACTTCACTGTTTTTCGAATAAATTGTACATCTTTAAACAATGATGGCACAGTTTGGTGATAACTCTATAAAATATCGCATTACTTCAAGATTTTAAAACTTGGTTTATTTTTAAAAGTCTTTCTTCGTTAGGAAAAGGATTATTTTATAAAATTTGCAGCTGAAAGCATTCAAAAAATTTCACGATAGAAATAGATAAAACAAAACAATAAAAGATAACATTTATTTCATATATATATTAAACATTTCTTTCAGTTTTTTAAGATTCAATTTATTATAAGGAAACAACATCTGTTTTAGTTTTTAATTATGCAGAGAAAAATCAGGGGGGATCCATATTTAATTTAATTTATATCTTGATTCGTTTCATTATAAGGAAAATAATTTATTTATACATTGACAAAGTGGCGATCATTTAAGAAATTTTACAATATAGTTTTTTTAAAAAAGGAAATAATAATAAAAAAATATTAACTTAGATTTTTAAAAAATATTTTCTTCAATTTTTAAACTCAATAACTTATATTTCAGAAATTAAATAATTTCTAAGTTCTAAGCCGTTTTCTCAAAATTCAGCCATGTTCACATTTAAAGTATTTCTTTCTCATTTCTTACATTGTTAAGGGTATGTTGTTGTTGTTTCGTATGGCACCTGTCATGACAAGTTGGCTGAGGTAGTCAGCGATTTAAGACTAATTAGCGACTCTTGTTTTCCAGTATCGCCAAATAGTGCTAAGATTACGACTTTTGCTACTCACTCATCACATTCACCTGCACAGACCCTTTTTACAGGGGGCTGAAAGTTCGTTTATCAATTTATAAATAATTTGGAACACAAACTTCCTTAGGTCATCACATCGGAATTCGAAACAAAGATTATAAAATGAATAAATGTTAAAGGTTTTTAAAAAAGGATGCGAACATATGAAATTCACTATTAAAATAAGGCACACATAATAAAACTTCCATAAAAATTCTTTCTTCTGAATGTTGCTAATTTTTTGTGCAATTAAAATAATTAACATCGCACGTATTATCCTAATTCAGTTTATAAAAATTAAAATAAGGAATGATTCTTTAATAATTATTATTCTTCATTTTTAACTCTAATTGAACCATAACTTACAAGTCCTAATCCTAAGATTTCCTAAGATAATTCTAAGATTTGCTAAAGTATCATAAATCAATATAAAAATAGTACAATACAGAGAAAAAATTCAGCCAAGAAAGCTGAAAAATGCGGAATCTTATTTTTTAATGAATAATAGAAAACAAACATGCTTCCAATACAATGACCATTCAAAATATTTATATAAGAATAGAAGATATAAATATGAGATAATATTTAGACATTTTTACACTGATCTAACAAAAATTCTGAATTTAAATCATTAGACATGAATTTTGAAATATTTGACTAGAATTAAAACATAATACATAAAAGCATACAAAAATTAAATACATAAAAGCATATTTTACAATTTCCCTTAACTCATTTAGACAACAAATAGTCTGCAAAATAGTATTTATTAACGTTTCCATGAATGAATATCGTTACGAAATATAAATTAAAATTAAAATTTAGCGACGCATTACTTTGGAACAATCAAAATAATATTCCTTTTTTCAAAAATAGAATTATGTGAAACCAGATTTGTGATTTCCCTTTTAAAGCTTCATTAAAAATTTTTTTTTTGATTTTTAACTAGTTTTTCGTATATTTTCAATGCTATACGTGAAAGCAATTTCAATATGTAAAAATAAATAATTAGAAAAAAAAATTATGAATTGTAGGAGTAGATATAAAAATGAAGTGAAAAGAGTTTGGGTAATACATAAATGAATCCCACCACAACATTCATGGAAACTATGTAACTCTAATGTCAGCAAACGTTTTATTTCCTTTTAAGCTTTTTTGTAATATCTGCCGTCCTAGCTGTTAATGTCCTAATTCGACTTGCATTTATTTAAAATTTCACCTTTTTATTTAATGAGACTGAAAAATAGGAGTTCAATAAAATCAGTCTGCAACAAAATATGGTGCAAAGAGTATATGGAACAAAGCATATGCAGTAAAAAAATACAATAAAAAATTAAATCATACTTCGGAGTTAATGCCAATAAAAAGAAATTTTTTAACTTAATTTTAATTCTAGTAAAAACACGTTATTGAATGGTTTTATGGAAACTTTGAAATCAGTTTGAATTTTTACATGGTAATAAAAAAAATTATGAATTATATACCGAATTAAAATTATTTTAATTGAATTAAAAATTAATTAAATTGAAATAAAAAAAACATTAAAGAAAATCATAGAGAAATTCAGTTCGTATCATTAAAAAAGTGATAATTCAATTTTGAAGGTAGTGCAAAAATCATTTGAGAGTTAACATTTTACAAAATAAGGCTTAAAACTACGAAAACTTGCTTCATTTTTATCTAATATATTTTGATTAAATTTTTGACTTTAAAAATTCGACAGTAGCCTACATCCTGTCTTGAAAAACACGTAAGCCAAATTTCATCAAAATCGAGCAAAATTGTAGATTTCTGCAACAAACATTCATACACATGCATGTAGATTATTTTATATTAAATGTATATGTCAGTATTCGTCTATCAATAAAAATAAACAAAAAAATACGCAGAATATTTCTAATAAACAGTAATTTTATAGACACTACTTTAATTCCCATGTATAAAATCCTCCTTCACTTTATGACCATGTTGCAAATGTGCAGAACAAAACAAAAAGCAAGATGCCAAGGTAGGCATAGATTTATACCATGCATATAAGTTTTTACTATTTTAATGAAGAAAAAAAAATAGCGAATCCATCTATCCCTTACAAAGTCCATGCGTAACAAGTATTGTATTCGATTACCAATGAAATTGCCATCTTAAAGTCAAGTCGAGCTTGCTGGGGATATAAACTCAACATTTTTATGTTATTGCGGATTGGCGGACAGTCGGTATTAACTCGCTGTGGTAAACACCGGTGAAGTGTTTGTTTCTGATGAATATTCAGTCTTTCTCTACAGTGGCTAACTAAATCGGGGTAACCCCTACCTCCTCACCATGGGGGTTCCTTCTGTAGAATTCATTTATCAGTTTATTGATTCTGGCGAGCATAAAAACAACTAGTTCGTAGGTTTTAGAATTCGCAGTGAGGCGATTTTACGATTGTTTTAAATAATGCGACGAGTTGTGGTTCGTTACTCAAAGATTTATGTTTGAGCAGGTGATTTTTAAGTGACAGAGTTAGTTTTTTTGTGAGTGAAATGCAGATGGGAATCGTTTGCTTGAATAAATATTTTGGTGATATTGGCAGCTGAATTCTTTCTTTAAATAATTTTGCAGCTTCTAAAATTGGTTATATACTTTATCGTTCTTTTAAAAATTAAACCCAAAGTTGTAGGTGCTATGCATAGTTTTCGTGCAATTTTGCAACAGATTAACACAAATCAAATTTATATCAATAACATTGAATGTACTTGGGATCCAATTTTTTTTAACAATACGCATAAAAAAAAATAAAACGATAATTTCAAAAGCAGTAGATGTGGCTGTGTTCTTTTCTCATGAAGGATACTGACTTTTTTAATAAAATATTTGTGAAAATATTTATCAGGTGAAAATAATTTAATTTTCAAAATTTATTGAATTATCCACACTTTTTAAAAAATGCTGTGGAAATAAAAAGCTTGAACAAAGCACTGAAGTACACATTTCTACTTCATTTTCCGTTTAACATAAATATACATTATAATTTTTACTCAAAGCAGAGTAAGGGTAAAAATGCTAAAGAAAAATT
Organism: Argiope argentata; assembly: GCA_026289955.1. Classification (NCBI taxonomy): domain Eukaryota; kingdom Metazoa; phylum Arthropoda; class Arachnida; order Araneae; family Araneidae; genus Argiope; species Argiope argentata. The sequence continues at coordinate 7,348,994 of JAOUZG010019144.1, forward strand.
AGAATACTCAATAAAATTAAATAATTGACAGCTGAAATCTGAATGTGTTAGAATTAAAAGAAATCTCCAATAAATACTTTAAATTTTTTTTAATTAAATACTTTTACACTCTCTTTGCACGATAGAACTTTACTTATAAAAAATTAGAATTATAGTTTTTAAAAAAATTTCAGAAAATATCTTAACCTTAAGTAGCTCCTTATTTTTCAGAAAACTTTCTGAAAAATTCAATTGCGTATTAGGAAGAAATTCGTGTTAAAAAGTTAGATTAAGAGAAGACTGAATTAATTGCGCAAGGGATATTGCAAAAGTTCAGTCTTTCCAGACAGAAATTTTTATTTGTAATGATGAGTTCCTGGTAAAGTAAAAAGCAAATTCAGGTTTTGAAATTATGTATAGTTAAAGTATTTTGATTAAGGCAGGCAATGACTTATATAGGTCGCCATCGTCATACGTATACGTAACGGTTATCGAATTAACAACATTATTTTATTTTTCTACAAAGATCCATCATACAATACGCAGTCTTTAGAGTTATTTATTTAAAAATGACGAGACAGAAGCGGATGACGTGTGCGAATGGATATTGACAAATGCCATTCAAAGAATGCTTCAGAATATTGCGATTGCTTTTGATATAATCGTCAGTTTTTTTCTCAACAATTGTATTGAATCAGAAAATCATGTCCAAATTAATATCAATAAGTGATATTAATGTATATTATTTTTGATTTTAGTAATGTTAAAAATAAAAAATAGCGATAAAAAGTATATATTCCACGATAAATTTAATCATAAAAAAATCAATATTTTACTGATGTCATTTTCTGAGCCTCACTCAAGATCTAAATCATTTATACGTCTGAATTTTGCATTTAATCTAAATTCTAATTTGTTTATTACGAATTTAAACAACTATATCACTAAAATTTGCCAAATAAAAAAAATATTCTTTTAACTTCAAAACGTTATTTACGAAGCAGAAAATACTATACATATGAATGTATGCGCAAATTATATTGTATATTGATCTTATAAATAAAAATATGAACAATTGTTCTTATTATAAAGGCGTCATTCCAAAATATAAGGAAAACAGTAGTTCATATATTTTTCTCCTTTAACTTGCGAATCTTTCGCTTTATAATGATGATCATTCTGTAGTCAGTTATTTTAGAAAAAACATTAAATTTTTCCTGGCTCCTTTCTTTGTTGTTGATGTAACAGCAACCAGAATCCGGAAATATTAATTAAGTAAATTTACCTTAATTTATTAATAATTTGTATACGATACCAACAGGAATCACCATAAAAACTTTCTCACAAATTTTCTAATTAAAGTAATTTTCCCTGGTCTTCATTTATTTGTGGACTCATGAAAGGTCATGAATGCACTTATTTTAACTATCCAAATTTCACGAATGATAGATAAGTTTTTCGAAATAAAGAAAATTAAGTAGATATTTTAAATGCTTTTTTTTACCGATTCAAATCAAAATTTACCAGTGGATTAAGATAATAGCAATAAGATCAAATGACGATTTTTCTGTATTTAAGATTGTTTATTTACATATAAAAAGACAAGCATATGACAAACACTATGATGGATTTGGATTCAAATCTAATACTATTAACATTTTAGATGCTAGACTTCTGTACCATATTTCATATGTTTTTGAGCTTAACTTTTTTTAAAAAATATCGCATTTCACTTATACTTGGGTAACCAGACAGACGAACTTCCTCAGACAGAATTCGGAAAAAAATTGAGAGAAATCTACAAACTTAGTGTAAAGATCATGGTTATAGACATACAAAGAGGTAAACATAGTGCCAAAGATGTATTCAAAGTCAGATGCGCAGATTTTTTAAATTCTCGACATTCAAATTTTCAACAATTACAATTATTTCTCTTTATATTTTTCTTGTAAACGAAAGCAAAGAAGCAAGCTCAATAAATTTTCATATTGGCTTTATAGAGTTCCATTAAACTGATTTCGAAACTAAATTTTTGAATTAAAAATAATAGCTTAAGTTTTCGTAAATCTGAAGTATATTTTCTGTCACAAACAAAAAAAGCACTAAAATTACTTTCGGTGCAAATACTTTCAAGGCAGAAACTTCCATTTTTTTCGAAAAGAACCCTCAAGTTATTCTTCTTGGCTTAGCTTCTCTTACCTTTCCGACTTTATTATTTTCACCATTCCTCATGGGAAGCCGTGACATTTAACGCATTTTACTTCTCGGACAAGCACGAACTTTGAACTCGGTTTTCGGCAATGTCTTGACGGATGCCACGGCAGAGCGGCCCTGCTACCCTAGGGGGTCCAAAGATCCCTCGGTAGCTGCCGTGGCCTCTACAGGGCTTCCCTCCCCCCCCAACTTCTTACTATCAATTCTTTTATTCAGAGGAGGTAAACAAGCATCCAGTGTAGTTCATCTCAGTCTCGTTAAGTAGTCTGATTCTTTTTAGTTCCATTTCCTTTCTTTTTTCTTTTTCTTCCCCCAACCTTTTCCATCTTCTCAAAATGAAGCGGCAAGATGGAATATCGGTCTCCATTATCTTTTTCTGATTTAAAACTTGAAAGAAGATGGACTAATGGACCGTTACAGCCAATTTTGTTACTTTTGTTTCTTTGGTATCGAGTCAAAAATTTGCAGGTGCAGATTAATAAAGTTTCAAGATTTCTGATTTATTGAATGACGAAACTTCTGATGAAAGAAAGAAAAATGGAATCGCAATTCATTGCTGAAATTAATAACCAATTCTACCATTCATGTAGTTGATTGGAGATGGAGCACAAATTGTCTTCGTTACCAAAAATTTACAAAATATTTCTTGTATCGCTGAAGTTATGTTCTTATAACGTTAAATTATCAAAATCATAACCTTAAATATAATTTAATCAATTACTATCAAACTTACATTTTTGCAGTATTGGGTTATATTCAAGTTTAATAACTTGGTAAAATAATTGTTATTTTTTTATTTAGTGGCACATCATATTTTAAACCTAGAATGTATGACTTTTTATTCAATTCCTACTATTAGTCCACACTCTTCCCATTTATATCTTGTTCGAATTTCCAATCATTAATAAAATAATTTTTATTCATCCACTCTAGTTCAAATACATCTTTTTAAACGTAATGAATGACATTTGAAGTTAATATACAGTTTTTTCAAGAATTAATTAATTAATTAAATTTATTTAATATTTTTTTACTACAAATTGAGTTTTAGCAGTTTCTAATGAGAACTGAAATCAACAGGCAATAATCGAATTGTTAAAATGAAATGATTTCAGTATTTTTCACGTGAAGGTGAAGAATGCGACTTCAATTCTTACGCAAATCACTAATTTTTTGATAAATTATTTATATTAATCTTAATCATTTAATAAAAAATAACTAAAGTAAACTTTTTCTTTGTTGATCTAAGTTAGAATTGACTTATTTCTTCAAATTACTTGCTTTTCTATATATAAAAGTTACGTGATTTGAAAAGCTGCATACAATTTAGGAAAAATATTCTTAAAATGTTAAGAAGTTTTTCATGAAATACGCTGAAATAACTAAATTATTAATGAAAGAATATCCCAGTGATATCCTTTTGTATCAATATATTTTAACAATGCAAGAAAAATATTTTGATTGCATTTTTAATGCTAGAATTATTCATATTATAGCCATCTTGTTATTTTTCCAAGTTTTCAGTTTAAAAATCCTTCTAATATTGTTTTTGCAGGTCTTTTCTATACGTTTATCAAAAAGGATTTCCAAAGACTAATTGTTGCTTTTTTGAACAGTCATGTCTTGTACATAATTGATAATAAAATCGTATAGCCAAATGGCTAAAGGATGCATTACAAGGTTAATAATTCTTTATTAGCATATAAATATCGCCAAAAGTCTGTACTGTATAAAGTATTTTCTAAATGCTGTTGATTGTACTCTTTGAGTGTAATTTTACCAGATAAAGAGTAAACAAAATACAATTTCAATTTTATTGATCAGGTAATTTAAATAGGTTTATGGAACTAATTTGTTATTTAATGATGTAATTTATTTTTACAAAAATAGAAATAATGTTTCAAACATGACGTCAACATTTTTCATATATTTTCTTCATGGTTATAGCGATCACTTTATTCTTTATCGACGTATGTTCTTTACAAATTAATTTATAATTTGTATTCGAATATAATAATAATTATTATTATAGTAATCTTGTATATGCCCACATGTAACAATCCACAATAATCTAGTGTAATGTTTTCCAATTTTAATTCTTAAAGATTTTTATTTATTTTATGCTTTTAAATAGTTGATACCTTGGCTAAACTAAGCATTAACGTATTAAAAATTCTGTAATTCTGTTTATCGCATAATTTAAAAATAATATACCTTATACTTATTCTTTATAAATAATGCTTTCTTCAAGAAATGTTGTATTATGCCAAAGGTAGATTTTGTATATGAATAAGTTGTTAAAAAACACATTACTTATTGTTATTAATTTATAAATGCATTTGATGCATAGAATAATTTAATTTCATATTCAAGTAATATTTTGTTTACAAATTTATAAGTGAAGAGATTGAAATGTATTTGATTGAAAACATATAAGTCATAAACATTCACTTAGAGATCCTTCCTTATCTATAGAATATGACAGAAAAGAGAAAAACGAACGTTTTTTTTTCTAGGTCAATTCCAAAGCGACGTGTTTCAAAGAAGCTAACTGGCACAGAGCCGAACAACCCCTTCTAGCTTGGCATACAGCAGCGCAAAATACATCCATTGCCAGGTAACTCTTAAATAATTTATTAAAACACACGACCAAAGCTTCAGCTGATCAATATATCGATTATGTATGGAAGAGAATAAGAAAAAAAAAATATTGAGGAAACACACTCTTATAAATATTTCCTTCTTTCTACAAAAGTCTTTTAGCAGGAAAGAAAAAAAGAATGCAAAAAAAAAAAAAAAAAAGTAGAAATTTTCCTTCGCCAACTCATGAGATAAATAGTGACAGGTAGGATCCGAACTTCACTCGGTAACCATGACAACAGTGAAATGCTCCTCCTACGCTTCTCAAAAGAATCTAACTGAAAAGGCAGAAAATTAAAAAAGGTTTTTTTTTCAACCTTTTTTTCCCTCCCGTTCGCATTATTATTATTATTATTATATACATTTTCGATCATCAAGGATTTTCTAACATTCGCTTTTACGTGATTAAATTTATATCTGCGCCGTCAGGTGTCGCTGTGGCGATATTACACAGAAAAAGTCGTAAAGCATAAAAACGATTTTTATCTGCGGTTTTCGTTTGATAACGAAAAAAAAAAAGAAGCATTTTTTGGAAGCGCAGAGATCAGTATCTCGGAAGGAGATTGTATGCCGAGTTAGAAATGTTATTAAAATGAATGGCTCAAATTATTTTTATTCATTTCGCTGATACAATGAATTTAATTACTGATTTATATTAAATTCATCGATAATTTACAGTTGCAGTTTTATATAGATTGATATATAAAGGAAAAAATAATGAATAATAAAAATATTAGAACTCAAGGCATTTTAAAAAGATAGCTTTACATTTGACAGGTTTTAGAAAGTTAATTTTGATTATATTCATTAAACTGATGTTTATGTGCAATGCCTGTGATAAATTATTTTATTCAAAATGTTTGATCTCGATAAATTTGCATATAAAGCAAAGGTCATATTATGAAGAATAAATAAAATAATATTTAAAAAAGTTCATTACATTTACGATCAGACTCCTGCTTTATTTGAATGTGAATTTGAAATAAGTAGTATTGAAATTATATATTCAGTACTACTTATGTTGTTACTGTGTTTAAATAATAAAAGCACATGTATTATTAATTTTTAAAATTCCTGTGATAAATTATTTTATTCAAAATGTTTGATCTCGATAAATTTGGATATAAAGCAAAAATGTTATGAAATGTAAATAATATAATATTTAAAGAAGTTAATCACATTAACGATCAGACTCTTGTTTTATTTGAATGGGAATTTGAATTTGAAATAAGTAATATCGAATTTATATATCCAATACTACTTATGTTGTTACCGTGCTAAAGAAATAATAAAAGCAAATGTATTATTAATTTTTATTGACAAATTCGAGTATCATTCAGTGTTCTTTATTATTATTTATACAAAACCTAAATATACTTTTAGAAAATATTGTTTATTTCCAAACCTCAGCCTATATAGTAAAAGCTTAAAATTCCTCCTTAAAATGGATCTTAACCTCAAGATTTTAAAGACTTGCTGGATTCAGATTGCCTTGAGTCGTAAATAAACAAGCTTTTAGAGTTAGTCTTGTTTATCTGTTTGCAGATTTGTTGGTTAACGAATATAACTCGAAAATGCAGAAAGCAGACGAGATAAAAACTTGTCGTCTAATATGCATATGAAAACTGAATACATCAATTAAATATTTTATGAATACTTATTTGCCTGTTTGGTATACATATGAACATATTTCAAGAGCGGAAAGAGCTAATTAATAAAATAATAATAAATGAAATTTTCTTGAAAAGTAATTAAAAAATTTCGGATGGGCATTAAAATATTAAGAATATAATCATAATATCAGAGAATAATAAATTTACAACGTCTCTCGATTTGTGTATTAACTTCCAAACACCAACTCAAGCCAGAAGCAGATGTTAGTATTCAGATTGTACATATGTTGTTTTGAATATGTTTTGAAATAAATCCTTCAGTTGATGATATGCATTAGTGAGTACAGATTGTTTATGTATTCGTGATTACCAAAAAACTATAATTAAATAAAACGAAAAACAAGATAAGTGAAATTTGATATGAAATTTTGACTCCAAAATTGTAGGTTTATATTAAATCTTGTGTCTAGTTCGTTCAAAAATGCATATGCAGTTTTTTTTACTATCTGATGGAACTAAATACAGAATGTGCTATATTAAACAAGCATTTAGAAATATCAAGATAATATTCAATAATTTTCAAGTTTGTAAATTTTGTAGTTTTTATTCCCCGTTTTTCCTTTCCGTAAATTCATATTCAGTATTATAAATACACACACAGAGAGAAAATTATTTGATCCAATATTTGATTACGTTGACTATATCAATAACATCACCTCAATGAAGGAGATAATAATCAATTTTGAAACAGTATCAATAAGATGAAAAAGTATTTAAAAAAGCATTATTTTAGTTAATATTTGTCATACGCAACCACACACATGCATACATAAAATTACAAAAGTATTTTTTAGTATCAAATTTGTTTACAGAATACAACCCTCATCACTTTCTTTTTCTTTTTTAGAAATCCAGTTTTATCTTTTTCTTAAGAAAATTGACTCAATTTCATACTACAAAAATAATTCCTATTACAATATTTTACCAAATGGTTTTTGTTTCTTTTAATATTTGTTACATAGTGAACTTAAAGCTATAATTTTCATTTATTAATACTGCCACCAGTCATAAGTAAAAAACACTATTATTAAAAATTAGCTTAAGTAGTAACTTATAATAATTTATTCAACAAAAGACCAATGAAAAATTCAGAAAACTGTAGTTCCCATACATTAATTTTAATATAAATTTGTTGAAATGTCATTATAAGTTGTCTTGTATTTAATCTTGTTGTTGTCTCCTACAATATTAAATATAATTACAAACCAAGCAAATGCATTTATAAAAATATTTTGAGAACTAAGGGAATTTTTTTTATATTATTGATTAGATTTTTCAAACATTTAATGAATTTTATATAAAATTGGGAAATAATATATAATATAATACTTTAATAATTTTATTTTAAAAGTATTCGTGTTATATGAAAAAGAATTTATTATAGATGTTAACATCTGATAAAATAAATTCTTTCAAAGAAAATGTTTTTTTTATCCTGATCACTAACCAAGGACAATATAAACAGTATTTTACATATTCGTATATATGACAGTTAATTCTTTTCCTAAAGCATATCTGGACTAGTTGCTTCATATATTCAATATTTTTTTCTTCTGCACAATTTAATAAACAGTACTAAAACAGATTTGCATTTTTCCGTATGCGCTTGTGCATAACAGCATAAAATAGTACAATTGCGCATATAAAAACGACTTTTCTTTCCCTTGAGGTATAAGAAGTGACGTCTTCAGGATTGTATTCTCTACGGGGGGTTGAGGAGTGAGAAAAAGAGAACCAATCAGACACCTGCTGGAATGAGACGAAGAATCCCCCAAGGAACCCCTACGGTACAGGATATAGAGGATATCTATACCCTGTCTTAAATGTCAGAAAAGTATTGTAATGGTTATTGTTATTATATAAAAATATGCACCTACTTAAAAAAAAATATTTTTATGCTTTTTATTCTTGTCATTTTGTAGGCAATAAAATGAACTTCTCTTGAAGACACATTTTCCATGGAAGATAGACAATTTCATGATAGCCTCACTTGCACAAAAACGAGGCTGGTACTTTTCCGTTAGCCCGGCGGTAGCGAAATAATGCCAAAGAAATCTGAAGAAATTCTACATTGTTTGGCGATTTTTCGCTTTAAAATCGCTGTAAAAAATTTGGCGGAATTTAAAATTATTTGGCGATTTTTCGCTGACCCCCGGCTAATTGAAAAGTACCCAGTGCTTTAAATTATTATTAAATTTTTAAAATGTTAACGATATTTCAAAGTTATATTTACAATTTAAAAAAAATTCTGCACATTTTTAGCCCTTAATTTAAAACAATTTTTTTCTCTTTGCTAAGTATGATGATAGATAGCAATATGAGAATAATTATTTTCAAATTACATATTGTTTTCTAAAATATGATTCAATTTTCCATGAAATAGATAATTAATTAATTTTTCATTTATAATAAATTAAGGCACGTGAGAAAATTCATATCATTAGTAGCCTAATTTAAATCTAGACAGATGAACACTAATCTTTTCATATTAAATATACCGTAATATATTGTGAAAATAATTGGACAAAAATTTAATGCAAGATAAAAATTCCTTAGCATATGCAATTCAGATGTAACAGAATTTTACTTTCAGGCATAGAAAAATTTAATATGAATTACAAATACTCAACTGAAATTTTTTCTGAAATAGCCCTTCATTTGTTTTCAAATATATTATGATTGATATATGACTGTAATATGACAGAGCAAAACAATATTATATATTTATTAGATTACTACAATATGACATTAAAAAAGACTTGTGACAATAAGTTTTCTAGGTCCTATAAAGCAAATAATCACATTAAAATAAAACAAGAATTAATTGTATTATTCAAAAATATTAAGTATATATATATATATCTAAAAAAAGAACAAGCCCATATACATCAATCAATTATACATATAATATGTTATTAATTTCATGTTGTGCGATATAAATAGATAGAGATGTGAATAAAAAATCATCAGGAAATATAAGCAAATTAAGAAACAAATGCCCAAGAAAGGGAAACTTTAATTACGCAAACATTATGATGCAAACTTTATTTCTGTTAACAAATAATCATAACACAATAATTTGACACCATGGGAAGTATTTATTAACCATTAAATTTGTAACCAATACCAGTTTTTTCTTTTCCAAAATTAAGATAATTTAAAGCTCTAATTTTTCAAATAAAGTGTAAATGTTAATATTCTGCTAAAAATATAAGCATAGGTGCAATTTTGGAGTTGGACATATGTGTCAATTGGAGTTGAGGTGCCTATATAAAATACAGTGGATGCAGGGAAAAATTGCGCTAACATATGAATGCCGTCACAAAAAACCATTGAGACATGTACTTCAATAAATTTCCCACTTACTTTAAAATATTAGCGATATATATATATATATATATATATATATATATATATATATATATATATATATATATATATATATATACCCTTTGTTTCGCTTAGGGCATAATCTTCGATGCATTACTGGGTTTAATTATAATTGTGAAGACATTTTGAAATAAAAAATATACTTTTAATTGAGTGTTGCTCTTTGGCATTTACTTTTCAAACGTTTTGTAAAGATTACGATTCTAAATATAAATTTGATAAGCAGTTAACGTAATTATTATTTTAAAAATATATATTTCCATTTTTATATTAATTTATCTGTCTTTAAATAAACCATCTAGCTGCGTGATAAATTATCATTTTAATTTTAACTTTACCGCTCAATCTAAGAAGCTGCAGCAGATCTATAAATCAATAACCTTTTTCCTCAGAAAGTGACTCGCATTACTCCATTAATATTTACAGCTGTGTTACATTATGTCTGAAGGCACTTCGATCCATAAAAAAACACAGAAAACTTCCCGCAAATATTCTGTAATCCTTATTATTTCCTCGCAGGTTTTAATTTTTACAAAAAGTACCCTAATCCCACCTTACCAGCATCAAATCGGCGTTCTTAATGACCACGCAAATGACAAAAGTATTTAATTTTTTGAAAACTTCTCTTCGTAAATCCCTGCCTTTAAGAACCTTAATCTAGCGACCATCCATCAAAAACCGTCGAATGAGAGCGGCACGCTCTACTCACGTGACCTCTCTCTCCCCTTTAGGTACTCGTTTCTTAATTAATGACCGCAGGTGGTCATTAGGAAAAGCTGAAATCTAATTAAAACGTTTAACTCCACGGCGCCACATTTAGGAAGATGGCATCATAAGTCTTTTATAGCGTGGACACCTCCCCAACTTAATCCGTTGGGGAAAATGGTGGAAATATCCCAAAACAAAGACTAGGAACCTCGCTTTTAACTGTTCCTGGTGATTTATTTCGACAAGTCGCCCATTGATTTCAAAAGGTGTTTCAGAAAAATTTACATCGTAGGATAATGCTTGTTATTATATTAAAACTCAGCACGCGATTACTTGGAATTGAATACAGCTCAGTTTGAGTGAATATGCTGGCTTTTTGCTGTTTCCATGCTGGTATTTTTTTAAGTAGAACTATAGGTAAAATTGTTTTCATTAACGCTTAAGATATCCTGCAGAACATTGAAATGTTTAAACATGTGTAACCAAAACACTAAAAATAAATTAGAAATAAAAAAGAATGGCTTTTAAGTTTCTGAATAGACAAAAGAAAACAAAACAAAAAAATGTGATCAAGTTTTGCACAGGGACATTACTTTTTAACAGTAGGAAAATATAAAAAAATGAAAAATAAGGATTCACGTAATATTATAAAATACATGTAATATAACTTACTATATTTAATTTTAAGGATGCGTTAGTATCCCATCAGCTCAACATGTTAACAAACGATTATTGAGAAATAATTATTTATTAACGAGATAATTATTTCTACTCTCGTTTTTAAGTATAATTTACTACCTATAATAAAAAATTTAAATTTTTACAGTTTTAATTTTAGATTTATTATCACGTGTTAAAGGTACGTTCATTCTCAAATAGTTATAACGCATCCAACATTTTCCATAGAACTGATGACGTTGAAGTTGAGGATAAATCAAACACGTATCGATATCTTTTGATCAGATTTTTGCTAAATAGCTTGACTTTCCAGAAATAAATAAAAATTTGTTTCCCAATATCTAAGTGCTAAGAAATCACTAACATTGCTTTTTTTATGTTTTTGCTAAAATTTTCCACGGCATTTTTGGATTTAAGATAAAAATGAATTCTTTCTAAAACTTTGGTTTTAGACTTGTATAAAATGCAGAAACCATTTTAGGAAAACCTCTTGTTATTAAATATTAAATTACAATTAGCTTTTTTGCTTCCGAATTCAAGTTTAGTGCTCATGAAGGTCTCATTTGGAAGCCAAATAAGGGATATTTTCGGAAGAGTTTTCTATCTTCGAACCATGATAAAATATCTGAAATATATCTCAGATATGATCCTACTCTCAAGATATCTACATAAACAAAAGGACATTTGATAAAAATACAAGTTCATATAAAGGTTTGAACTGGAGGAAGAAAAGTTTTGTCGTATTCTTAGCTAGAGTGAAATTAAGGTACGTATTATACCGTCCAACCTTATCGCCAAATTTGAAGTCGTTGCCAATGAGTTGCTAAACCGCCAATTATGGTAATCCGTTGATCTTTGTCGCCAAATTTAAATCCGTTGCCAATGGGCTACTAAACCGTTGGCGAAGACAGCATAATACGTAAGTACCGATATTAAAATTTAAAATTGCATTAATAAAGGATGTCGATATTTAAATAATTAAGTTTGATTTAATTCTATGACATATTATTTTTAATAATCAAATTAGATACTAGTTATTAAAGAATTACTTTGTAAATATGCTGTATTGATAATAAATAATATACCCTTTAAATTTCTTTTAAAGAATCCAAACTGAGAATCTGATTAAAATATTTGGTACTTTCGAGTGTAGAAATCGTAAGCAGATGCACAGGAAGGAAGTTTTCATTCTGCGGTACGTCTGCTACGTTTCATGGAATGTAGTAAGATTTAATTTTTTTCATAAAAAATATTTCTGCTATAATAAAATGATTAGATGCTAAGTTTACTTAAATCTCATCTCTGCCAAGTTTTAAGGAAAGCTCAATATCAATATATGAGTGCAAAAAAATCAAGGTGATCGCCAAACTTTGCTTTTAAAAGCTTAATTATTTTGCTTAGTTATTTTGCAATTGCTTTTAAGATTAAACTGTTTAGTATAAGCTCAATGTCACTGTTAAGTTATTCAAATGAGTTTAATTTGAACCAATTAGATTAGATAAATGTACAGTTCTTCGAAGGGTATACTTACAAACATAACAAATCAGCCTTGCAATTGGAAAAGCAAATCATTTCCTCCCCCTCAAGAGATGTAATGGAAATTCGCTTTCCCCATCATCGCCAAAAAACAAATCTCCGCAACGATTAGTCTACAAGGAAACAAACATTTCTGCGGAACGTTTCTTAATAGGCAATCTCGTTATGCTATTTGGTGTTTGTTGAAGATTGCGGGTTCGATACGTCGATCAATTCAAACAGAACATACATCAATGAGCTTACTAATGACAGCCAGATTGCGGTCGATATGTTTTTCTTTTCCGCTCGCATGGTGCATTTCTCATCTGCGAATGGCCATCGAGATGTAATTCGCGCGATTTGGACAGCTATAGTCGGCAAATTAGATAATAAATTTGCCTTCGGTTGATGGGTATCAACATGTGGGAGGGTCTGACCTAAACTGATTGGTTCTGTCTACAATAAAAAATATGTTGGCCAGCTATATGTAAGTTTAGTGGAAGATTGGTTAGATCAATATTTAAGATTTTATTTTCCTCAGAATTTTTCAATCTATGTTATGAATCGATTATTAGAGTTGAAAAGAATTTCTTGCTTGTTAGAGCAAGTAAATATTCTCTTTTTTTGTGCAAGTATCCATTATCGACGAATAGACTTTAAGATGAATGAACATTGATCTTAATGAAAGGTCGCTGATTTTATTCAAAATTTCAATCTTTTACTTTTCAAAATCAAAATCTTGGAAGAAAAGAAGGAAATTTTGGTACTCATTCTTTGAAGAAAATTAAACAATTTATTCTATTCATGAAATATTACTCCAGTGTCCTGACCTAAGAGTACCTTGTTTTCCCTGTTCTCGTGTTCGAGCCCTGATTCGGGCATAATTATTATTCTCCCTGTGTTCTATCTGTGAGGTGTGTGAATGATCCCCCTTGTTAAAAGGGGTTTGTAAGCGAGTTTCTGAGTGTCACCTTCATATGAGCTAGAAGTCAGACTTCTCAGGGGTCTTTACCCTCAGTAGCTACTGCACCTTCTCCATGATAATGCAGACAAGACGTCATCAACATGAGTTGTAGTTTTTAATTATGTTTTAGTCACAACAGTTGGCTCAGATCAGAAATTTGCTACTATTATGACTGAAATTTTTTAATTTAATCGAGAATCAAACACAGTAGACATCTGTAATGGGAAATTATCCGATAATTTTCTTCCTCTTCCACTTCATCGATTTGGAATGATGGATTTTTTTGGGGGAGGGGAGCAAGGCTTGGGAAAAGGGAATCTTTTGTTATTTGAGGAGTAGGCATCTTACCTTATAGCAGAACATTACTTGATAAAATTCTCTCAATCTCAGCACCTGGCTATTAATGTTTCTCATAAGCCTCTCTAGAAAAAAATGATTTTTTATTACGTTTTTATCTATTGTAAACCGAAATACCAGAAATAAATTTTAATTTGATAGTTTTGTACGCAACTATATCATAGAAAATTTAATAATACGATATATCTTATAAAATTACATAAAATTGTAAAAATGTGAATAATAATTTAATAATAGCAATATATATTACAATTAAATTATAACCTTATTAACTGAAGCATAATAAAATATAATACATAATTAAATAATGATAATGACAAAATTTCTAGACACAAAATAGTAATAAACTTCATAGACCAATCAAATTTAATTCAAGCTGATTCTTAAGAGTCAAAGATTAGCTTTAGATAATTTACACACACACACACACACACACACACACACACACACACACACACACA
>JAOUZG010019144.1:7368639-7403965 GCA_026289955.1 Argiope argentata
TATATATACTTGATCTAATTTATAACAATGAATAAAAAAGGTAGAAAAAATTCTACTAAGGGAGCAAGTGCTGCTTTAATAATATGTACTTATTTATAAATTATATATTAGCTTATTTGTAAAAAAATTCATAACATTATACGACGCATCGTCCTTTCAATTTACTAGTTCTTTATTTCATAAAATATTGCCGACCATTTATAATATTAAGGCAATTTTAGATATGTTGTGAACAGTAGTTTTCCCTATATTAAAATGAATACTATTTTGAGTGCCATATATTTAGTAATAAAGCAAATAAATCTTGGGAACACTTTATTACATGAACCTTTGAATAAGATATTCCAAAGATCTATTTTCCTCCAGGCTTAATTATTCCTCTCGTCAATATTATGAGGGCTGCTTTTAAATTTATTTAATACTTTAAAAATATTTTATAAAATAAAAACTATTTTGAGTGCCATATATTTAGTAATAAAGCACATAAATCTTGGGAACACTTTATTACAAGAGTCTTTGAATAAGATATCCCTATAAGATCTATTTTCCCTCATGCTTAATTATTCCTCTCGTCAATATTCTGAGGGCTGCTTTTAAATTTATTTGGAATGCCGTTTTCTAAATCTTTCCTACGATTGATGCTCCTTCTAATGGAGATAGTTTTCCATTTGGGAAGAGGCACTAGGCGCCTATCAGGGCCATCGGAATAGCCACTCTTACCTTAATTAAGGAACCTTCCACCTGCCCAGGACACACTGGGATTTGCATTCAGATATTAATCTATCACGAATTTCTCTATGCTTAAAGGCACCATTGGGTTTCCGAATGAACCATCAGCAAAGATGAGCATTAGTTTCTTTATCATTTTGGCAAGTTTTCAATGAGAAATATCGCCAAAATTTTATTGATTGGCTTGCTATTTTTCTGAAAAAAGAATAAACCATTATCTTTTATTTGTTCATTCCTTAGAGAAATATTCAAGAAATCTTAATTTTTCTGATTTTTATTAAGATACCATATAAGTTAATTCTAAAGCATCTTTGTTTTGTAAATTTTGTAAATGGTGACAAAATTAGTAGAGTTATTTTTTTAAGAAGATTTAACCTTTGAATTTTGAGAGAATTTGGAAATAATATATTCCAAGAATTTTCTTTTTTCAACATTTTGTTTGATTCCAGATATTTCAATTCAACAGCTTACTGAAAATTACTGCTAAAAGCTTTTTTTGTGAAAATGAAATTTGATTAGACTAAGTGAAATAAATTTATACAAAGCCACAGATTCATAACTAAAAATTTCTTGAAATTATTATGAGTAAAATGATCTTAAATTTATAATCAAAACATGATAGTAAACAGTTTTAAAATTTTGTTATCTTATTATATTTTTATTAGATTTCTGATTTATTATTAAAAAAATGAATCAATTTGTAAAATCAAAATCTGTCTTCTGTACTACTTTTATGAGATTAAAAAAAAAAAAAACCTGGCATATGGGACCAGGGGTAGCGTGTATTCCTTGGACCATTCTTTCTTATTTGGGCGACCCGTTTTCGAGTCTTGGTTCAGGCAAGGTTATTCTTTCCCCTGTGTTCTATCCGGGAAGTGTGAAAGCGTCACCTTCAAGAGATTTTTCTTGAGGGTCACTTTGAAAGGGGTGTGTGGCAGCGAGTGTGTGAGTGTCATTTTCAAATGAGCTAGAAGTGAGATTTCTTCCCTCGTCTTTAACCTCAGAAGCTACTACACCCGTCTTTCCGTCATAACACGGACACGACAACACCATATGATTAAAATGTTAAAATTCTTCTTTCATAAAAAAATGTTTCGACTTTGTTGGATAGGACAGTAATCTAAGGTTATATTTTGCTGAGAACGTTATAAATATAATTGTATACTTTACTAAAAGTATTTAATCTTCAGGTAATTATCCAGAGTGGTTATAAAAAACTTTCTCTGATTATAAAAAATTGTTACAAAAAAAATTGAATATGATAGTCATGTTCTTAAATTTTTGTATTCCAATAGAAAGAGCAACTTATGTAGAAATAGTTATTTTACTTTTGACTACTACCAAAAGTTACAAATGAAGGGAAAAGTTTAGTACATCCATTAGCTGTAAGTTTTTGTACTGGTTATTATCTTTCAACAACACTTTTGTAATTAATTAAAGGCCAAACTGTTTGCAACACTTAAAATTGGGATTTTTTTAGTCCAACAGATAGCGCAATTAATGCAGAAATGTAGATTTTAAATTCATTGTTGTCAAAATAGTATAAATAAAGGGAAATATTAGTGCTTCTTTTGGCTCCAAGAACTCACACTGGCCATCATCGTTAAATGACTGCTTTGAGATTACATAAAGGACAAAGTGTTATCCAGTTGATGCAATCAAAGCTAGTACTACCGAAGCTGTTTCTAGTGCGGCAACAGAAATATTGGACAATTCTTGGCGAGAATTGAACTACTACATGGGCGTTTTTTTTAAAGTTATATTATTAAAAATATTTAACATCTTTGTGATTTATGGAAGAAATATATGCCAGATTGTAAAAGTTTTTTTTGCAATACTTTTTTGTTATCAAAACGAAACTTTGTAATTATCCTGTATAAAGGTATTTATATCGAATTATAATTAAAATTATAATTAATAAAAAGTATTATCCCAAGATAATCCCATAATCCGGGAGGTATGTTAGAGGTTTTTAGAAATTGTAAAGGATTAAATAAATTTTAATTTACATGAGTTTTTTATTAGTGCTGTGCATTAATCAAATTATTACCGTGACGAAATTTTATTTATTAATGAGGAGAATTATGAGATAAAAATGTATCTAAGGGTATATATATATAAAGTCAAATAAATAGAAGAAATAAATAAACGTTGAACAACAAATTAGACAACTAGCTAGTGTACAAAACCACAACCTTTTATGAACTGGACATGGTTATGAAAGTTAATATGTTTTAATCCTATCAATAAATGTATTAAAAAAGTTTTATTTTTATAGTTTCTAAGTTGATTTAAAAGAAAATTTAAAGACAAATGACTAATCATTTAAGCTCAACAGTTATGCGAAGTTTTTGAGAGTTTTCGTAATGTGTAAAGTTATTAGTTATTTAGAAAGAAAAGTTATGTAAATAAGAACTCAAAATACATGCTTTTTTCCGTAATATTATATAAAAGGCAAAATATATGCACTATTGAAAATATCAAAAGAATAAGTTTTGTTTTAGCAAAATAAGTATGAGAAGAAAGAGATAGCCATTCTCGCATCTGTTTTCAAGAGAGTAAAAAACGAATGAGGAATACCCATTAAAATTCTTTTGTAATAAACTTCACAAATGGAAATAGAACCGAATAATATAATAAAATTTAAATCTAAGTCTATGGGAAAAGGTTTTAAAATAAAAACTTTTTATACAATACTATTTCCTTTTCAAATTCCCGATGTAAGCTGCTCAGAAAATATACAGGATTTATCTTATTTTTCTTTTCAACAAAGAAGAAAATTAAATATTTAATCTTCTGAAATAAAGAAAGGTTACTTAAATTTTATTTTAAAAATGAAATAAATTATTAAAATTTCTAAAAAAGAATTTTTAAAAAATGTCTAAATTCAAAGAAAAATTTGTATTTCAGTTAGATTAAGATAATTAGAAACACAATTTTTAAAATTCTAAATGGTTATGGAACTCCCGTTTGATTAACATTTCCTGATGTTATTATAAATCTGTTCAATCTAGCTCAATTTTTTCAAAATTTAATTATTTTCTTTAATCTTTTTAAATAAATAACCTTTTAATTATTTTAAAATAAATAAATAATTCTAATAAAATTCTAAGTTTAACAAAAAAAAGCTCTGCGATGTGCATTCCCACACTCCAAAGTATGTAGAATTAAAACTCTAATCAAACGATCTAATATATGTCTTATGCATATTAAACATAACACATTCTCAATTCAAGTACTAACATACATACACACGCACACGCACGCAGAGTGAAGGTGACATTCGCAAGTTCTCATTTATTATCTGAAGAAATAAATGTAAAAAAAAATTACAAATTTTATCTATACTTTTATGATAATCTTTTCATATTTTTAGAAAGAAGAAATTTATTACTTATTTCGATTCATTTTGTTGTTTTCTACTGCATCTCTCTTAGATTCTAGGCTATAAAACCCTAAATTCTCCTGACATCCTTCTAGGTCCTTTCTGCTTAATCACCCTCCCTAGAGTGCTCACCACAATTAGAGCAAACCCATCATCCTAAAGGGGAAACCTTTTATCTTGCAATATTATCTTTTCAACTCTGAAACGGAACGATGACGCATTAAGTCTGAATAATGGCGCGATAATTAAAAATCCTAATCATCGGTAATATGGGTCGGAAGAATACCTGAGAATAAGTTACGCGCACATTTTTCTATTCATCTTTTTCACGAGGTCCAATGGGACGACGCTGCAGAGGGTCGTCCATTTTTTATTTCTGCTCCAACCCCCACTCTTTTCTCTAATGTTTTCACAGGAAAAGACGCATAGTCTCCATTTTTCATTTAGGATCTTCGTAATGAGGGGCAATCATAATAAAAGTAGATTCTTGAGCCGATATTAGCAGCAATTAAGCGATTAATGGCACGACAAGTTGGAAGAATTTATTGTCCTCTTTAAACGCCGAAAGGATATCTAATGATAAGAACATGTTTTGATTTCATTAGAGGTATTCTTTATTATAATTGCGAGGAAGAAGGTGCTAAATTAAAGGAGGTGGGATTTTAAAGCATCCGTTTTATGGATTTAATTGCTTTTTCAAGTTATTGAAATATATTGAAGAATTTATCGTGCTTTTTAAGCGTCGAAAGGATATCGAATGATTAGAACACGTTTTAATTCCCTTTCAGGTATTCTTTAGTATAATTATCAGAAAGAAGGTCCTAAATTAAAGGAGGTAGAATTTTAAAGCGCCTGTTTCATGGATTTAATTTTTTTCAAGTTATTGATATTTATTAAGAAATTTGTTATTCTTTTAAAATGCCGAAATGATATCTAATGATAAGAACGTGTTTTGATTTCGTTACAGGTATTCTCTTCTGTAATTGCTGGGAAGAAGGTGCTGAATTAAAGGAGGTGGAATTTTAAACCATCCGTTTTAGGAATTTAATTGTTTTTCAAGTTATTGAAATGGAGATTCAGTAATGCGTTTCCCCGCTTTACAAATTTTAATTGGGATTAGGGTGTTTCTTGGATTATGTTTAAACGCGTTGATTAATTATCTTTTAAATCTTTTTCAAGGACTTTTATAGCGATTCATGGGAAAACAAATCTAATTTCACACAAAAGTTATGCAAATTTAAATGATTCATTGATAAATGTATCGTTATTCATTTAAAACAGTTTTGATGACAGAATTTATTCTCACCGAAAAGTGTTTATAAAAGTTTAATTAAAAGATATCTTTAAAAATTTTTTTTATTATTGTTTGAAATTAAATTTATGAAAAATCGTAAAAATATTATTAAATGCATTTAAATATGCTATATTTTATTGAATAGAATTTTTTTGAAATTTCTTTTAAGATGCTGTTTTTTTAGTGTTTGTAATGACTTATAAAGTATATACATACATAGAACTTGATTTTATATTCCAACTATAAGAAGATTTGATATCATTATTGCTTTTGTATTGATAAAGGAATGTTGTTGTTGTAGCAAAAAAAATACTCCAATCAGGTATTATCAGGAAATAATATAAGCATGATCCATTTTATTACTGTAATTTATTACGATATTAGACTTTCTCATATGAAATATTACAGCTTCAAAGAATATATAATCACGGGATTTAATTTTTTTCACTTTTTAGACTTATCCAAATTTGTTTATGTTTAATTATTATGCCTATGTGTTTGTGAACGATACTGAAAATCTCCTCAGAACAAACTAATACATTTTAAACTGTGGTTTTTGAATCCATATTTTAGAACTAGGCTTTTCATCGATCTTTATGTTTATAATTTCAAAAATGCAGCAAGTAAAATAGATATTTTCCCTCATTGATTTAAAACAAGACTTAAATAGTCAATAGGAAGACATATCAAATGTGTATTTTCTTTATTATATTGTAATTATATATGGAAACCGTTTCCTATTGCGTATGTGCAAAAATGTGGATGTTAAGGAAAGAAGGCTTTTGTTGTTCTTTTTAGTAAAAATGAGACACTGTATGGATTTTGAAATCTTCTTTATTGATTTCTTCTTTATTAGGCTTATTTATTTTTTTAAAAGTACATCCAAAGCCTCCGTTATCAAGCACTAAACAATTTTCTGCATGGTAAATACTTATAAAAATTTTTTAAATGTATTTTTATTCATATTTACTTAATGATTTCTTCGAAAATATCCAAATTTGCAAATTCTACTAAAAAAGATTTAAATACAAGATTTTAAAATATTTTTCAAAATTTAAAATCGATGAAAATGGGCCAGAAAATTTTGTTTTTATGAAATTAATAATTAAGGCATGAATAATGGAAGTTTTCATTTTTATTTTTTATTCAAAGTCAAAATTCTATTCTCCGATTTTCAAAATTCTTTCTATTTTTAATTCATTTTTTATCATAAATAAATAAATAAATAAATAAAAATTCGGTCAAAATTGCATTTTATAAAATATGGTGCATTTTTTTAGCTCCGTAGAACAGTTTTAGCCCTACAGTATTGTTTTAAATCTAAGAGGCGAAGGAAAATAAATTTACAAACACTATAAATATTTTTGTCAATTTCAGATCAGTTATCCTTTCCTATATTTGCTAATTGTAATATCTCTCACACGCATACATAAAAATACTCATCCTGTAATAATTTCTATATTTTAATTATTTTATTTATTTCTGAAAATTTACTTTTGTTTTATAATAGTGATAGGATATTTTGTGAAATATTCTTCAGAAAAATTGCAGAATTAAGCAAATATAAAACAAATACATATTTTATTTAATTTTTGCTCTTAAAAAGATTATTTGGTATTTCTTATATATTTTGACTTCGATTTGTTTAAAGTATCACGACATTTTATTGTCTAATGATCCCTTTCAAAATGTCATAAGTCATTCTTCGAACATTGAAAATCTATACTTCCGGTATATCTAAATATCTACAATAAATAATAATCTATTCGTATTAGCTATTTTTTAAATAATATAAATGTTGCCGTTAAAGCTCGAAAGCAGTTAATATACAGATTGCCTAATTAATCTATAGATTTACTGATTTTCTCGTTTAAAGTACAAAATACTGTTTCCCGCCTTTTAACTAGGTAATGTACACATTAGCTGCTTCCGTATCGTTAAAGTTTTAAAAATTTTTTTTACTCATTTTCTTTTTTTCCCTCTTACTCACTTCCTCCATTTTTAGTTTGTTTTCGACAATCTTTGTATTGCACTAAATAAGGAAGCATAATTTTATCATATTATTACCGAATGCATTTTTTTCAGTAGCAATATGTTACTCCGTTTGTTGCTTTGAATTACAGTTTTTCGATTCATTGGATTAGAAATTCATTCATTGGACGGATTCTATCAACTAATTTGTTATTTGCTGAATGTAATTAATGTTTTTCTTTTGATGTCGAAAAATAAATGTTATTGTAAAGACCGCCAACTTTGGCAACCCTCGGATAGCAAGGAGAAGAGTTGAGCGAGGGGGAAAAGGAGTCAATCTGAGATTGAAGAGGCGAAAGACAATGGGATAGTTTTGTGTTTCTTTCGTATTTTTGCTTTACGTTTGTGCTGTGTCCCGTATCTGCATGTAAATAAAAATTTGACTAAAATTGGAGGCGATCACTGTCTTAACCACTCACACTAAAGAAATCCGACGCTAAAAGGGTTTATTTTTACAGACATTATGTTAATTTCCTTGTATTGAAGTTTTTAATTGATTGATGATTGATTATTCTATCAACTAATGTTCTTATTGTTATACTAACTCGATTTTTTGGTATCAAGAAATAAATAAACAACATTTAATATAAGCATATATAAACGTTGCAAATATCTTATTTTCACCATTAAAGAGTAGCCAGTAGGTAATGTGCACATAAATGAAAGCGTATAGGAATATCTATTAGAAATGTATAATATTCAGGATATTCGCAGAATTTTAGGTAATTTGAGAAATTAAACAATTTTCCTCGTTTTAAGGGATTACTAGTTAATTTATAGATTAACTGATATCTACATTTTAGCGGTAACATATATATTTATAGTGTTTATAAATATTTTTAAAATAAAACAAATGTATTTTTTTTTCATTGAAGTCACTGATTTTCAAATATAAATAAGTACATCTATAACTCATGTTTACGAATTTACTGCATATAACAAACATTTCCGGTGTGTTTGTTTTTTCATGTGAGAATATGATGTTGCTTTGGCTATGGAATTTTGTGATGTATCTAAAAAAAACTTAGGCAAGAAATATTCGTTTTTTCATTAGTAAATAGAGAGTCAACTGACCCATGACATTTGAGATTTGTTTTGCCAGTATTATTTGAAATATTTAATTAAAGCTACTATCAATTGATTTTTGTTTGTCGTTTCTATGAAATGACGTCATCTTCCAGTTTGTTAATGATTTTTTTACTTTTAAATAATTAATCTCGCGATCAGAAGAGTATTGCTTTTAAAAAATTAAGTTTCAGTTTTAACTATCGTACTTTTGTAAAGCGCGACTTATATTTATTATTTAATGATATTATAAGCGCATTCTTACTAATTGCATTTCTAAAAACACTCGAAATATTAGAATATAATTTTATCATCAATCTGCATTACGTTCATTAAATTATACAATAGCATCCAGTAATAGTGAATTTTCGTCGAAATTGCTGGGGTTTTTTCATCTTAAAATCTGTCAAAAACTTTGTTTGCCAGTTAGAAAAATCAAAATTAACTTATCATTAGAGAGAGAAGTCTCGCGATTGTTTCAAACTGGTTAATGACTTAAATTAATTAAGACAAATATTCACTTAAAAATAACAATTTTCTCCCATGATAACTTGAAATTTGAGATCGTAGATTCCCTTTTAATTTTTTAAATATTAATTCGATGGATATCCATAGTAAAGTGTTTGTGCCTATATTTTATATCCTAAATATATCGATCCTTTCAAAATAAAAATCTGCCTTAAGAATAATAAATTTTAAAGCCGTAAATTTCCGAAATGAAGACACCAATGTAGAAAGAGAACCAACTAATCAAGCCAAGCACCCGAACCGAATGGGAAATGGCATATCCAAGAAAAAAACAAAGTTCCCTCTTCTCATTTGCCAAATAAATCTTTAGAGAAACACAGAAAACTTATCCATTTCAACTTCGTGCCTCTTATTTATTTCCTTCGCGTGACGCATTCTCTTTTTCACCACATTTTTCTTAACCTTTTGTATCTTGTTTGGAGGGTTTAAATCACCGAAAAGTCCAGCTTTAAGACGACGATTTGGCCGATATCTTAAGATAGCCCTCGCTATTCCCTAACCATTCTTCTTGCAGCGAGATTCCCTTTTTATTTTCTTGTTGCTTTTTCTGCCTTCTTTAGCTGAGCCAAAAGCATTGTGAGCGAATGGACACGATGTATTGAGATGTGATAAATGCTCGCAGATAAATTAAGGAATGAGTAGGAACATTCTTGCTGGGTTGGTAGAAGTCACCAGGAGTACAGGGTGCTTTTTGGAACGTATAAATCCACTCGTTATAAACGACCTCATTTGTCTTTATGTGCAGGAGATTCGTGAAATTATTTAAATGTGAAAGCCGATTTTGCAAATTTATAGCTCAGTATGATAGTACTTTTTATTATCTTTTTGGGAAGAATGCTTGTTTCGGTTTTAACATTTCGTTAAGTTGCCTTTCGTCCTTCATTGAAAATTGTTATTATCATGTCAGAAGATGGTGTTGTTTTGGGGATGAGATTTTTGTCATCAACAAAAATCCGTAGGCGAAAATTAAAAAAATTAATCCATAGGCGAAAAATAAACATTTTAATCCATAGGCGAAAAATAAACATTTTAATCCATAGGCGAAAAATAAACATTTTAATCCATAAGCAAAAAATAAAAATTTTATTATTTGCACGAGTATCTCAAAAAAATCCGTTTTTAATAACTTGTTGCTATTGCCTTTACAAAAGTTCTGATTAAAAAAATTAAGTTAATTAATCAAATAAAACTTTTAAAAATTTCATTTTGAGCACATAATTATATGAAATAAAATAAATAAGAAATGTGATTTTTTTTTAAACAATAAAGGCAAGACAAAGTTTTTTGGATCGTTTGCGATATTAAAGGGACTAATTCGATGAACCAATTAAAATGAATGAAAGTATAATTTAGCTTGCACGAGCACGTGGTGTGTGACCATTCAAGAAATTATATTCTGACATGATACATTGAAATATGCAGATTTCATTTTAATCTTTATTTATATTTGTTTTTTTTTTTCGTTTCCAAAAATGAATGGTTTTTATGTTATATATATTCAAATGCTATAAATACCTACAGTTTGAATAATCTCGAACTTGCAGAGGTAACTTGCTGCTTTGTTAACAAAATACGCAATATGACATTTTATTATAGTTGATTATTTGAAAAAAAAAACTTATCATATCTTTAGAAAATTCATATCATATTTCGCCAAAAATGAGTTAATTAAATCGTTTTAGTTATTTAAAGAAGAGTTATAATGGGTTCAAGTATTGATTGATATACAAGCGACGTTAATCTTTTTTCCCTTTTTCTATAATGAATATTATAATAATAATTTCAGTAACAAATTTAATAACTAATGACAATAATTCCATTAACAAATTCAATAATCAATGATATTAATTTCCATAAAAAATTATATCATTGATTATTGAATTATGATATAAATTTAAAATAATAAAAATTTATATATTAATAATGTTAAAATTAATCAAGGAAAAATACTCTGTAACTTTATTCATAATTATATGAACTGAACTTTAATAAAAAAAACATTGAAATTTTAAATATTATTATTTATATTTTGAATAATAAAACGAATAATCATAAATAAGTTCTTAGTTAAGGTTATTAGATATTTTTTACAGTTCTGTCCTTACATATTTTATTTCTAGAATGCCAAATAATTCAGTTAAGAATTTTTTTCTCAAGTAGAAGAGCAATGATAAAATTCATTTCTTAAAAATTGAAATTATTTTCAAATATAACTCCAACTTCGTGATATTTAAATTGAGGATAATCTTTACAGATATTTTTTTTACAGTTCTAAGTTTGTAGTTAAAAATACTTCGCATAAAATAAATGATTTTGCATTCATTCTGTTTATAAGGACCAAATTAGTATACTACTATTGTCGTTCAAAAAGTGGTAAGTTAAAAAACATGCCGGGAAATTATTTTCTGAGCATTGCTGAATGTTTTCTCAAAAACTATCATCATTAAAAGCGGAAAGAAAATCTCGCATTTTTTTCTATAAAAACAAGTCTCGTGAGAAAATTCTAATTTCTTAGGATAATTCTACGAAATATTGCCCTTTCATATTTTCAAAATACATCTGAAGAATTCATTAAAACGGAGGTGTTAAAAAAGAATTCAAAATATTTTGAAATTCTTCACATTATTAAATGAAAGAACTATTCAGCACCACTCTTTAAAAAAGTAAAGCATAAGAATAATTCCTAAATTTTAAATCTGAATGTTTAATAATTTTTTTAAAAATTTCATTTTTTTCTTTTTTGAAAATTTTAAAGTTATCTCCTAAGTTTTTGAATTTTTTTTTGTTATTTTTTAATTTATTGCAAATTGTTAGTTTCTCTAATCTTCAAAATTAAAAGTAAGCTAGACTATTTTTTTGCCTCCTCCTATACGAATTATATAAAGAGAATGTACGGTAATGGGCAAAAGATTTGAATAACAGATTTTGAAGAATCTTCGTGTTTCTAACTTCCCTGAGATTGAAAAAGACATTTTCAGAATATATTGTTGAAAGACTATAAAACGTGTATTGACTTAACTACATTGTCTTTACATCAAAATTTGTAGATTTCTATAAATTTTTCAATGAAAAGCAGTCAAAAGTCTGTCTGTCGAATATAAGCTAGCGTGACAATTACAAAACGAAGATAACTAGATAGATAAACCTTTGTGCGTAGATTCTACATTTAGAAAATTCGAATTCAAATCAGAATTCAATATCAAATTCGAAACTAAATCCATCAAAAGGTAAATAGTTAACTAACCTATTCTCCTCCAAATGAATAAACACATTACCTTTGAAATGTAATAATTAAGGTAAATGATAATTTTTCATAGTTTCAGCATCTAAAAAATAGATCTTAACCATGTTTTGTGCCAGATCTGTAGTAGGATTGACCGCCTGTAGATTTACTCTTTCATAAGAATCAAAAACGATGTTTCAAAAATGCATTGGCTTAATTGTACTATAGGAATATGTTGTCTTATGACTTCAATTGTAATTCTGCGTTTACTTTTTATTTAAATAGATTGAAAAAATGCCGAAAACACATATTCGTTTTTCTAGTACATGTGCTATAACAACCGCATCGAAGCGATTTATCTCCAAAACAACACCACGAAAGAAATAATAATATTATATTTTTTTACTCTGCTGATTCATTCAAACACTGAATTATTTGTCTTTGAAAACTGTTCTATGCCACAGAAAAATAAACTTTATGAAATTTACATTATTTAGTTGCACAAAACAGTACGCATTACTTTTTGGAACATAAATCGAGAAATACGGAAATATTGATAAAATATATCTCATTTACTCTGTTGCCTATTCAACGTTAAAGCAAAATAAACATAAAATAATACTCACTTTTGCATAATAACTTATAAAAAATTATCCCGAAGATCTAAAAACAAAAGTTACCTCTCCTACACATCACATGGATGTAAACATTTCTATGGCACTCCTTTTGTCTGTGAATTTAAATGATTCTCTCAACGTAAGCAAATCCTTTTAATCTCTAGACAATACAAACATTCAACGGATCACTTTTATTATTCATTTATTTGTTGACATTTAATGAAAGCTAAGCAAATTAATAAAAACAATTAAATGCTTGTATTCTGTGCAGAATATCATTTCTATATATAGGATATATTACTTTTTTTATTGCAACTAGATTTAAACTAAGTTCATTATTATTTTATTTCATCTCATTCTAATTAAATTAACTGAGAACTAAAATTATAATAGTCTTAATAAATTATAATTGTCTTAAATAAAACAAGTTAAGAAGAATTAAGTGTTAGACCAAACCTTTGAACTTTTGTGAGTTTATATACACTGCTGCATTCAACACCATACTGAAAAATGTATCACAGCAGGCAAAATAAATTTCGGTATACTATTATTATCTTGGTAAATGATAATGTCCCCCAAAAATGCGCGTTTTCATAATTTTGGCTTACAATTATCTTGGTAAATTATCTTGTCCCAAAAAAAAATGTGTGTTAACATTGAAGTTAAATGTTGATCGATGAATAGATTTTCAAAGAAGTATTCGTAATAAAACACGTTTCTAGCATAATTTAAAGATTCAAATGAATTTTGATAATACATATGACAAAAAATAGTAAAATCACAAAAACATTGTCTATTTTAATTCATTTCTATGCAATCAGTCCGTAGAATAGATAAAAATATTCGAAAAGAAAGAAAAAAAAAGAAAAAATAGAAAGAAAGACAGGAAGAAAAAAATATATTCGAAAAGAAAGAAAAGATAGAAATAAAAAAGAAAGAAAAAATAGAAAGAAAATTAGAAAAAAAGAGAAATAAAAAATAGAAAGAAAGATTGAAAGAAAAAAGAAATAAAAAAATAGAAAGAAAGATAGAAAGAAAAAAGAAATAAAAAATAGAAAGAAAGATAGAAAGAAAAAAATATATTCGAAAAGAAAGCAAAGATATTCAAAAATATATTTAAAAATATATATTCGAAATCTGTACACCAAAATAAAATTCAAAAAAGAAAATAGAATTGGGAAAAAAAGGCTATATTTTTAGACATCAAATAATTTAAGAAATTTGTTCACATATAATGTCATACATTTTTATTATACTACAGTATTACAATTTACTTTCCCTATTTTCCAACTCTATATTTTCAAATTCCAGTCAAATAAACACAAAATAAAAATAAAAACAACTCGTCTACTGTTAAGCCTTTTGCAATATTTTCATAAATATTTACATAAATATTTTTACAAATAGAAATAAATTCGGCAAATAACAAACTTTCAGCTTGCAAATTAGTTCTTTAAATGAATAACAAAATATTATTTCCTGATATTGCTGAAAAAAACACCAAAAAAATGAGAGGGTTTTTTTTTAAATTTTATTTTATTATTATTATTTATTTATTTATTCTATTTTATATTTATATGCAAACAATTCTGACATCTTTTCTATTTAAAATGTTTCTGTGATTTTAAAGGTGTTATTAACATTGCAGTGAATTGCCATTATAATGAATTATATCTGAAAGTTGAAATGATTCATTTGGAAACAAATTCTGTAATATTTTGCCACCATAATCTGGAATCAAAATATGTTTAGCACCAATAATATACATTAGAACATTTTATTTATTTTGAAAAATATAAGAACAGAAAATGTTTTAGATTTTTTTTTAATTATATACAAAAAAAATTTTTTTTAATTCTTACCATTATTTTTGTCTTAAAGTTTCCTCTCGGGTAAAATAAAAATTATTACAAGAAAATTAGTTTGAATGAAAATAATAAAGTATACAGCCGCCATGATGAGAATTTGATTATTACATTTGTTTTGAAGAATGAAAAATTCTTATAATTCCATAATTTTGGAATCAAAACTAACCCTGAAAAAAGTTGATCCATGCTTTATTGAACCATTGAATCGGATGATGATGACACGATACTCAAACACTTTCCACATCATCCTATCCGACCAAACATCTTTCCAATCCATCCACTATTTTTTCCTACCATCTCTGTTCTTATTTATGAGGCAGTTGATCTCCCCTCGCCTTGTTTCTATTGTAATTAAAACCACCAGAGTCTGCGCGGACGTCATCCATAATGCACGGACTCATTCACTTAATGGTTCGCTCATTTGTTTCACTTTGCCCGATGCATGTATGTGTCTATCCGCGGGACACCTGCCTCTCTAACCTTATCTGCCTGCCATAAGCCACATGTTCGAGAGGGGGGATACGTGAGTTTTTTGTTATGATTTCTGGTAATGGGTTTGCTGGTTTAACTTCTTGTTGGTGTTCGGCGTGGAAGAGACGGGAAGACTTAAGCAAACTACTAAATTTGATCAAGTCACGAAAACTAAATAAATGGCAAAGGATTTTATTGCCTCTAAGGATTAATGATTTTTTTACAGATATTAGTAAACTAAAATAATATTACTAAGAGAGTTAGTATAATAACTATTTCGTTCGGAAGGAAAGTCAATTTAAATAATACCATCCTTTATAGATTCCATATTTTAAAAAAATAGTCTTTAAAGCAAAATTTATTACGTTCTAAAAGGCATAAAAATATTTTAATCTAATTATTATTTTTTATTTAAATCTCTAATTTTTAATCTATTACCATATATATTAAGAAATCCTAAACGGTTTCTGATATTTGCTACCTCGTAAATCAATTGTAAAAAGTCAAAAATTAGCAAAATATATTGATAAATTAATAAATAAAATTTTGGGAAATATTAACATAATATGTTAACATCAAGAAGTTTATCATCAATTTATAAAAATTTAGGGCTTCTGAAAGCCTAGAAAGCGAATTAAAAACTTAAAAAAATATGGAACTCCGTCTTTGAAAATATGACACAAATCAAGGTAATTGAAACTGCTTATTAACTTAAACTATTTTTTTCTTGCTTTAATTTTATATATTATTCTTTGATTGTTATTAATTAAAATACCATGATCATTTTTCATTTGTTGACTGTACATTTTACATTGTTTACTGTAATTTTCTTAATGGAAGAATTCATGAAAAATTTATTTTCTTTGTTGAATTTATAAAAACTCAAAAGGCTATATAGAAAAGTTAAATTATTTATTCTTCGTAAAAATTTTCGGAAACCAAAATATAAATAAATTAGCTCTGCAAATTGTGTTTCCACGTGAAATTCTTTACTTAACCTAAAACCGAAATGAAGTAATTTCATACATTTGAATACATATATAATAAATTTTACCATACGTAGTTAAAAGTATCTTGTGATAGAGGCCAATAATTATTGGTGAAAATATGTTATCAAGATTCATCTAAGATAATAAAGTAAGACATTTCAATCTATTTATGTAATTAAGAAATGTTTTAGCAATCGAAATTGGTTTTGTATTCATTACGTTAAATGACTTGTAATGGCCGAGCAGAGGATCATGTTTTTGAAATGGATTATGATGAATTACTCTTGGTTTGAAGATTTCCACTATGGACCTCCACAGCGTATTAAGATGGATGACATCTCTATTGCTGTTCATCCCACGCTTAAGCACACATTTATAAGACTATTTATGAAGAATTTAAGATTCTTCTAAGGTCGTTCATGGCAATTTTCAAAGCCTAGGCGATTATGAGCACTGCGTGAGGTCATTATGAAATATATGTTAAAGGTTTTTCATTGCAATAAGTGCACAGATTTTAAAGAATTTTAGCTAATTCGAAAATAAGAGAAAGCAATATTCTTTAAAGTTATTATTATTGCTATATAATCTTCTCATATAAAAGGGAAAAATGAGGATAAAATCAGCATGATGAACTCTAATGCAGATTGCGGATTATACGATATAAAATCAAACTTGTCACGGTTTTTATATTTAGTTTAGTTATATAAACGTCTCCTTTTAAAGCAACACTAAGGCTATTTTGGAATGAATCTCGTAATTTTGAACCATGGTCAGATGACGAGGACGACACCTGAGCTTTCAACCCCCCATCTATATACTACGCCACAGCAGAGGGAGGACGTTGGGCCACGAAGGATTTAAAAGGTAACTGAACCTCTACACACCCCTTACACGACGGAATCGGGTAAAAAACTTGTAATTCTACGACTCACGAACCGAGATCTTACCACCAAACTACTACGAGTTCCAGGGTTTTTATGATTTTACTTTCTTGTAAACAAAGTATATGAAGAGAAGTTTACGACTTTAATTTATGATGAATTTATGACTTTCAGAGTTATTCGAGTCGAAAAAAGACATTTTTTGAAATTATGCCTACCTATCAACAAAGTGAAGATTTGAAAAATGCTTTACTTTAGATATAAGTTTTTGGAATATATCCACACATATTCAATATGGTTAACAGATTGTCCCAAGGATCTTGATAAAATTAAAACCAAATTATCTAAATGGGTAAAATTTAATAAAAGGAATTAGCATCTTAAATGTAGATAGACATCAAATTTTAGGCTTAATTTATCCATCTGTACTTTTATATGGATGCATCGGTGATAGTTCAAAATCCCAAAGATTTAGGTAAATAAAATTAAATGCACCGTTTTAGCATTCAAAGTATAAATCTTTATCACATTTTGAATAATTACATGAAAAGGGTAACAGCCTGTATTTTCGTATTCATGTAAACGTGATAACTCAAAAAAGCAGAACTTAAATAAATAAAATTTCATGTGTAATAAACAAAATAACATAATAAACATAAATAACATTCATGCATAGTAAAATTGTAGTTTTGAATCAAAGTATGCTTCCAATAAGATGTAAAAAAGGACCAATACATATTAAATTTCTTTTACTATAACTAAAAAGCACAAAATTTTCATTCATGCGTCTTCGAAAATAAAAATCTGATTACTCTTGGTATTCACAATCTAGTTGAAGAATTTTGATTTTACTCGGAGAAATTAACATTGCACCTTTCTTAGAAGTATATTTGAAAAATTTTGGGTAACACTATATCCTCTATTTGCTATTTATTTGTAAGCATAGCATAGGGGTAACGCGTCTTCCCTGAGAGCTGGACGTCCTAGGTTCTGGTATGGTTGCTCTTCAGTGTTCGTTCTGTAAGATGTAATGAATGCATCCCTTGTAAAAAAGGGGTTGTGTAAGTAACTGTGATGAATGATTATCTAAGTCGTACTCTTGGTCCTAGGTGGCGCTACATCAAAAACAAGAAACGCTCCTTTCGGCTTAAAACTCGCTAATGCCACGGTGAAATTTGTCAATGGCCAGTACCACTATTAACAATAACAGCATTTGTAAGTAACATAAAATTTAATTTTGGATTACCACATGACCTTCAATGTAATGATTATTAATAAATCGCTAATTTTGTTGATTTTTATAATCGAATGTTGGAAACAGCTGAATATTTTTTTCTTATCTGTATTAGAACATGAAATAAATATCGCTTCAATAGTTTAACTTTATGTTAGGTAATTCAAAAATAGTAAGACTGTAACTAAAATTGAAGAAAGAAAGAAGTCTAAAATGAAGTAGAGATGAAGAAAAAGCAAAGATAACTGAAGACACATTAACACTATTTCATAGAAGTGGTTGCTCTCGTGTTCCGTTTTACAATGGAAGGATGAGTGCAGTAGCTTCTGAGTGTATGGACCCCTCAACACCTGAGGGTAGAAGTCTAACTTCTAACTCTCACATGTCACAAACTCTTTTGACGGGGCGGATTTCATTCACCCATAGTTCGTAATTTAGATTTGGAAAAGGAAACGATCACCTCTGAACCAGTACTCCCAGTGGTATTACTCTCGATATGGAGTACTTTGTGACTACGAAAGATTCAACATGCATAAGTCATCATACACAGAGAGAGAGTCTTCGGCTGGAGAGTTTGAACTCTCTGCCTAAGGGAGGGGATTCAACGTCTTACCAACTAGGTTATCCCGGCCCTATTTCATAGCCCTATTCCAGCACTCAAAGCTGCTTTTGAAAAATTTCTCACTTAAATGAAATCGATTTATTCTTACTTTAATTCGTAATTCCCATTTACTATAATATGCACTGGAAGTAATCCGAATAAAATTGGATTAAATTTTTTGTCGATTTATCATAGGTTATTCAACCCTAATTTCATGTTTTTAATTTGCTAAGAAATAATGAAATTATTTTAAAAAGAAATTTTATGATAAAAATCTCCAATCAATTCAGTTTAGAGGTTTGATTCACACGCACGCACACACACACACACACACACACACACACACACACACACACACACACACACACACACACACACATATACACACATACATATACATACATATACATATATATATATATATATATATATATTCTAAGTGCTTTGCAAAATCCGTCGGAATCATTTGGCGACATAATTTTATTTACTAGAATTATTTAGCTGCGATCACCGGCGAATCAGTTGCTTAATACTATATCCTTATTAACATGGGGAGGAATTCAAAATGCATCTTCCTGCCTCCCCTCGTTTCTTTTATTGAATGAACTCGCTTTCGTTGGATGATCTTCGTTCACATGATCACAATCACTGTCGATAATCAAATCCAAGGTTCTCTTTTTTCCTCTAACCTGCTGCCTACTTTATTTGGATAATGTTTATTGATGATGACGTCACTGGTTGCTTGCCCTTTCATTACATTAAGTCACATGCATTTTTTTTTTTTAGATTCTATCATTCATTCAGGACTGTCTGCAGAATAAATATAACAGTAAACTGGAGAAACGTCTCATAAAATAAAGTTTAAAAAATAAAATCTACTATAGCAAATTTCAAGTTATCACGTGAGAACTTTATTATTTTTAAGTGGTTATTTTTCTTAAATAATTTAAGTCATTAACCAGTTTAAACCGGTTTGAAAAAATTACGAGACTTCTCTCTCTCTCTCTCTCTTGAATGATATTTTTTTGAACTTTTCTTTTCAATTTTTCTAGTTGCCAAACAAAGTTTTGGAGCTCGATCGATTTTAAAGAAAAAAAAGCAGTAATTTCAACGAAATTACTGGAATCTATTGTGTACGTGGTAAAATCCATTGAACGTAATGCAGATTGATATTAAAAGTATATTCTAATATTAAGAGTATTTTGAGAAATACAATCAGTAAAAATGCTCTTATAATGTCATTAAATCACAAATATAAGTAACGTTTTACAGAAACTGAGATGGTTAAAACTGAAAAAGAATTTAAAAAACGATTATGTTCTTAGTGCGAGATTAATTATTTATAAATAAGAAATAGTAAACAAACTGGAAGAGGACGTTATTTCATATAAACGGAAAGTCAAAAGCATTTGATAGTAAATTTAATTAAATATCTCAAACAATACAGGCAAAACAAACCTCAATTGTCAAGGATCAGGTGACTCGCTACCTACCAATGAAAAAACGAATATTTATTCCCTGTAAATTTTGGAGACATCAAAACCTCCTAACCAAAACAACATCATGTTCTCACATGATAATAATTGCGAAAAATTTAGACAAATGATAAATAATAAAATTTTTATTTTATTTAGACTAATATTCCGTTTTGTAACTACTATAGGACTGGCATTGTAAAGTTCAGAGAATTGACCTGAAAGCGTTTTACGATGAAAAAAAAATTCTCCAAGCGTAAAGCAATTGTATTGTATAAATTTTGAAAATATCCGAAAAAAAAGAGGTGAGTAAACAACGAGTACAGAAATAATCCATAATAAATGCCTTAAGACGTATAAAATCATTATCATCATTATTAATCAGTGATGAGATGACGCCTATAACATTTTTTGTAGAACTTTCATAATAAATGGTACAGAAAATCTATTTTAATTATTTGACATCAGACTGAAATTTTTTTCACTCTAAGTTTGATGAAGTAAAAGACTTCTGTTATAGGCTAGACAGCAACATAGTCTTCATTCTTCATTGCGAATTCTCCACAGATTTTGCGCTCATTAGGACATAAACCAAACCTATGCAGATAGACCAAAACGATCCAATTCCACAATGAATTGGTTAAACTTTGAATTAAGACAGCTTAAAGTCCCATCTACCAAAGGATCAATTTTGTCAAATTACAACGAAACGCATTTTGAGAATTTGTTTAATCCTGGATTTAGAGGTATAAGTCTTGAATTTTTTGTCACAAATATGTTTTCAAAGGTTTCAAACCTGTTTGTATGTTTCTTTGAAAAGACTGCAATATGTCTTGATCGCATGTATACAAAATTAAAAAAAAACTATTATTATAAACGTGATATTTTGGACAGAAAACACAATTATATTGAAATCAAAGCTGTTTTTATTTCAGCTTTTATTTGGGCGATTGGATTCTAATTATCTTTCCCTTTCTCTTGCTCTACCAAAAGATTTCTATAGCTGATAACCGCAAGTCTGGGGAAATTAGGAAACTATTACGAGTTCGAGAAAATAACCTTCATTAACAATGACGTATTATAAAAATATTTTTATTAGCAAAAGGATTATCTTTCCTAAGAAAAGTAATTATATTGAAATTAAGAAATGTTTTGTACTTAACAATCCATTTAGCGCAATAGCATTTAAAATCTATTTCTGTTCTTCTTACAACGGATTGCGTATAGTCATAAATGCAAATCTAAAGAAATTAAGAAACTCTTACGGATGGAAGAAAATAACTTGACACTTAAGAAAAGTATTTTTTCCGTATAAAATGATTATATTAAAATTAAAAACTATTTTGTAATATGTAATCCATCATGGGATATAATGTTTTTAACTTTTTTCTTATCTTTTTCCAAAAAATAAATATATTACTTATAATCATAAATCTGAATAAATTATTGCGAATTTGAGAAAAAAATATTCAATAAGTTTGGCTTAAGTTTTCAAAAAGTTTTTAAGAAGAGTATTTTTGCTATCAAATGATAATTTTTTCCCAATTGAAAATAGCTATATTGAAATTTTAAAAAATTTTGTACTAAACAACCTATCTAGAGCAATTTTAGTAATTCTTTACAACATTTAGTGATTTTACCAGAAAACTTAATACAAGAAATATAAGTTAGAAATAATATCGAATCAAAATATTTGTCAAAAAGCAATGGGTGACAAAGCAATCAAGTACAGAATGTACAGCAAATGTGCAGAAAAAAAAGTACACTTTTGTAGAAATACAATATTAAATACCTTTAATAGCATCCAGCAGTTCAAAATGCTATGTTTATTATGAAATCGAACTTTTCTTTGTTTAAAACAAAAAATAAAATTGTTTAGGGCTTCTTTTTTTATAATTTTCAACATATTTTTTTAAGTTAAACCCAATGTTTTGCGTGGTTTTAAATCGTTTTCATTTTCTTTTTTTGTAAATTTTATTAACAACTTAAAAGTATTGACATTACTCACTGGATATATTGAACTGAACTAAAAACTATTTTACTTCTATTTCTATTTTATTAATTTTCCATTTCCTTTGAGAACATTAAATAGCAGCTCATGCATCGAGAAAAGGATTGCGAATTTTAATTTGAGTGTCAAAGGTTAATGCAAATCTTCATGGGAAAAATAGATCAAATTAATGCAATCTCCATCAACTATTAAATCCATATTGCATTCATATCTTGAAATAAATAACTGTCCTATTTCTTATAATTGTTTTCATCGGGATTAGCTTCTCTTATTCGGGATTTTATTGTTAGAAGTGTGAACTAATACCAGCATAAGGAGATGGACCCAAGAAACAATAGTCAGTTCCTTACATGGGGAATTAGGACAAGACCCATTGACCACAAGGCACCAAGGAATTCAGTAGCGTAGGCGGGCGCATCACGATTTGAAGCCTTTTCTTTAATTTGCATATAAAAATGCATTACATAGAGCCAGGTGTGATTGCTATAAATTCACCTAGACACAAAAGTAACTTTCAATTTCATGCATACTTATATGAAATCTTGGTGATCCCCCATTTCTGCAACTGTACAATAGCGACTGAAGATGAAAATGGTAAAAGATTCAATTTGTGGTTCCAATTTTCCTATGACCTCTCTCTCTCTCTTCCTTTGAGTTTGAGGTCGCTGCAGTGATTCATCATCACATTCTTCTTTCTTTCTTTTTTCTTTTTTTTTTCTGTTTCATTGAAGTAAAGGAGTCAAATGCAAATGAGATTGGAAATGCAAAGGCGAGAAACAAAAGAGTCTGCTGCTTTTTGTGCGCGAGTGGGATCCAGAATCAAATGAGTGTTCCATTGCGCAAATAGGGTTCGACATCCGGCTGTGGAAGGCGCTCGCTAATTAATCAAAAGCGAGCGATGGAACATAAACAGAAATGGTGGGACAGCTAGGAAGTGCTAATTTGATGGATTGTATGCACAGTCGCAGAAAAAAAATGGCTAGGGAATAGAATGATTTATAGACTTTATGGCACTTAAAGAAATATTTAGCTCAGAAGAGAACCAGAAAGAAGTTTCTAGAAAACAAAGACTTGTAATTGACATCGTAGAGATGAACAAACAATTCCTGACTGTGATTTAAATGATATATCAAATAACAGAAAATAAAAATAAGAGTTGTTTAGATAAACAAGTGCACAGACTATCCGAAGCTATGACGAGAATAT
Source organism: Argiope argentata (assembly GCA_026289955.1). Classification (NCBI taxonomy): domain Eukaryota; kingdom Metazoa; phylum Arthropoda; class Arachnida; order Araneae; family Araneidae; genus Argiope; species Argiope argentata. The sequence goes on from JAOUZG010019144.1 coordinate 7,392,248, forward strand.
GAAATCGAACGATTTTTATGTAAATAGGATGTGAGAATACAAATTAGTTTATTATTAGCTTGGAATGTTGTCCTTCAATCTGCCGATCATTTGGCCTAGCAGAGATTTGCGAAAATTCAGATTCTCACTTATATTAAATCATTTGAACTTAAATAAATTTAATCTAAAGATCCCACATTTAACTTCAAAAAGCAATAATAGCGAGCGTTTTAATGTAATTTGAAATATATTTTCATCAAAGAAATTATCAAGAAAGTTTTTTTGCTTAAACTTTATTATGATGATCAACCACAGACTTAATAAGCGATTCTTTACGGTACTAACAAAATAAAATATATCATCACAATTTCATAGTTTTGAAAAACAACTTACTGAATTTTTGTTAAAATCCTGTATTACATTAATAATTTTTGATAGTGAATAGTATTTATGAAGCTGTGAACAATTATATTTTCTGGTGGTATGTACAATCTGATGATGTAATACAATTATATTTTATGGTGGTATGTACAATCTGATGATGTAATACAATTATATTTTCTGGTAGTATGTACAATCTGATAATGTAATACAATTATATTTTCTTTAGATCTACACTAAAGAATGAAATGAATTTAAAAGAACTTAATTTTATATGAATTGAATTTTAAATCAATTCAAATAGTTAAAAGGAAAGAAAAAAATCAGACTATTAATTGCAATCTGATTAGTAAAAAAATATTTTTCAATTATTAAAGAAAATAATAAAGGAAGGAATGTGTTATCAAATAGCAAGAAAATTCTTTTCAAACAGTAAGGAAATTGTTTTCTAATTTTTCCTACTAAAGCTATAGCTCACACACTTGCTTTAAAATAAAACAAGGATTATAGAACGAACTGATTCTTGTACGCATATAAATGTTTTTATTACGAAAATATTTCCTTTTAGTTCAAAGCTCATTTATCGTTTATGAAGCATAAAAGATTTCTGAATTGGATGGCTTCTTGCAGTTTTGCCTGGATATTCAAATAACATTTATCATTTATTCGAAAATTATGCAAAACATATGACTGCATAAATGTGGTCAAAGAAAGATAAATACTCTCATTAGAAACGGAGGAAGGGAATACCAAATTTAGCACTTGCTTTAGATAAAGTGCGGACTATACAATTCATGTCATGACTTTAGATAAAATTAGTTCGCAAAATTTTAATGGTTTTGAAGATGCATGATTTTTTTTATCATGCTTACAAAAGTAACATAAAAGGTAATATTTTTGTATCATTTATCTGTAAATTAAAATTAAAGATAAGAATTTAACTTTTACTGTTTAGTTTGACTTTATTCTCTCTTGCTCTAGACAAATAAATCATATTTTTTAAAAAAATTTCGGTTGGTTTAGAATTCTAAAGTGGGAATCAAATAATAATTTAATTTTATTACGTGGAATCTTCTTCAGTGAGTTTAAAATTATAACACATGAGCTACATAATCCCGTAAAATTATTATATACGGAGCTTTTTGAAGTTTAAATTAAGACAAAAATTTTAAAATAATAGGTTCTTAATTCTAATTTATATAGTATCTCTAGCACAGGGCTCACGATAAAAAAAAAAAGAATGAGGGATTTTTGCTTGTCGAAGCTACGTTATCAATCCTGAATATAATGCGAGATAGAAATATGGTTTAATTTTCATATGTAGAGAAAAATTAACTTTCACGACGATTTTTAATAGGTAGTCTCGAATTTGGGTTGGCAGGCATTTTTGATTTATTCACTCTTGTTCAAGACAAATAATGGATATTGGAATTTTTTCAGTGAGTTTAAAATTATAAAACATTAACTACATAATCCTGTAAAATTGTTATATAGAAGAGTTTTGAAAATTAAATTAAGAGAATAATTTAAATATAATAGTGTTTTAATTCTAATGAATATAGCAATTCTAGCCAAGGGCTCATGATAAAAATAAAGGAATAGGGAATCTTTTGATTCCTTCAATATTGTCACTCCTGTCTATAACTTGGGATAGAAAATGTAATTTCATTTAATATATGGAGAAAAATGAAGATTTTTGAGGAAAACATTTATGGGTTTTGATTGAAAAACCAGAAGTCAGCTCGACAAAGCAAACAATCCATCACTATAGCCATGAACATGGGTTTATCAGTTTTTGAAACATGCTGGTTAAAACCACAGCCAGAAAATAGAATCTCAATTTATTTCATTCTCCATCCAATTCACCATTCTCATCACGCCTTAAACCACTAAAAGATTCATTGACTTAATATTTAAATAAACTTAAAATAAAAACAATAGCTTCCCAGATTTAAACAGATCATACTGATTTTGAAAGACTTTTAAACTAGATGGTTGTTGTTGTTGTTTTAAATCATGAAGAGCATATCAATCAACATCTACAACCAAAACATTGTGATTTATTTAATTAAGAATTCAGAACTATCAATTTCCGGGTTTACGGATTTCTTTAGTTTACGGATGAGCTTCTAAATCGGATAAAAATCAAAAAGTACCCCTTCGATACCAAACCTTGACCGCTTTCCTAAGCGTAGGTTCCTTGCCAGCAGTCCTACGCGTCTTGAAACACCGTCCTTGTCGCTACACCCCCGTCTCGAACATAATCAGACGAAGTAATCCGATAGTTACCCCGGCAATGCAAATGAGTCTTCAAGACACCTTAATGGATCCCGACTGTGACTTTAATATACCTAGAAAAGTTCGTAATGCGACGTTTTGTTTTTCCTTCTGCCAGGGACTAATAAATTTATTGTTTACCTTTCACCTACGCACCATTTGTTTATTGTGGACATTGGTTTATTGATTTTCAGCTCTTGTTTAACAAATGGAATTATTATCTGTCTCTTTTTACTATTTCGGAAATTTTTCACTGAAAGACAGCCCAAATAAATTAAAGAGTAATGACTAATCGAAAGTGGCGTTTGATCTTCAAAGAACAGGAAGTTTAGTTGGTATTTAAAAAGAATAAAATGCTCAATGTGCATATGAGTTGGCGAAGATTTGTTGACCTAGTTGTTGTTGATGCTTGTTTATTCAAACATTAAGAGTACTTTGCCTTCATCTTACTCAATATTGTGTTTGCACAAATAATAAATAAAATCACTGCAAATTGATTTGATTATCTTCTTTCTTAGTCATTTAGAGAAGAATTAATTTCATTTTAACAGGGTATAATATTCAAGTTGTAAAAGACATTAAAATGACTAAAAATTTGCATGAATGCCTAAAGTTAGTTATTGTTCATGATTAGTCAATAATACATAAGGACTGTCAAACCTTCAATTAGCTTATCTATCATGTATAAAAGGCAAAAAAAAGTAATGATTTGAATTTATAACTCCCGAATCAGTTTGAAGTAAAAAAGATGATTATCATTAAGAAAAATTCATGGATAATATTCATGAACAGCAAGAGCCTCCAGTGACTAAAAAAGGAAAGATAAGGTGGCGTTGAAAAGATTAAAAATGTTAAATAAATATGTAATCATTTTTAAAAATATGTTTCATATTTTTAAACATAGTCAGAAAGGAATAGTCTAGGGACCTCAGTAGTCTGATGTCAAAGACCAGAAATAGGAATGGCACCTTCAAATATAGCGATCAAAATGCAGTACGAGATTAAAATAAATTTAATTATGTGTATTTCTATGTATTTTGAGAAAAGTAAAAAGTAAATTCTTGATGGTTTGGAAATATTTTTTTCTAATTTAAGCGTATGAGAAAAGAGAAAGTGGAAAATTAAAGATAAATCGAGAAATGTTGAATTAACTTTAGAAAAATGCAGTTTGTGATTATAAGCAAAATTCATTAACATAATTTAGCTATGATAAAAATCTACTCAGTTTGCTTTAATTTTTATAGCCTACAAGCCCTAGAAACATATTTTTAATAAATGATTGTGTGGTATTATAAAGTCAGAAGATGATATTGTTTTGGGAATGAGGTTTTTTAGCTCCAAAAAAATCCGTTGGCGAAAAATAAACATTTTAACCCGTAGCAGATAGTTAAATTTTTATTATCTGCACGAGAATCTTAAAAAATCAGCTTTTAATAACGCGTTGACAATGCATTTAAAAAAGCTCTGATTAAAAAAATAAGTTAATGACTACAGCAAATAAAACCTAGAAAAATGTCATTTTAAGCACTCGATTATATAACTGAAATAAATAGGAAATGTGATATTTTTTAAAACAATAAATGTGAGACAAAGTTTTTTGGATCGTTTGCAATGCTAAAGTGACTCATTCAATAAAACAAAAATGAATAAAAATATTATTTAACTTGCAAGAGCGCGTGGTGCTTGGCCGTTTAAGAAATGATGTTCTGACATGATACATTGAAATATGCATAACAGATTTCATTTTAATCTTTTTATATATTTCCATCTGTTCTTATTTTATTGTTTCGGTAGAAAAATAATTTCTGGATTGTTGAAATGAAATGTACATTTTAACAAAACATTTTGCGAATCATATTGAAAATAATGTTCTTGACTTTTAAAGAAAATTATTTTCAGTATTTTGTATTAATTTAAATTAATTTTTTAAAAAAAGGTATTGATTTATTTTTTAAAGAAATAAATATGATGAAATATGTATTGATTATTGATATTCGAGTGTCATGACAGATTCCTCAACTTATTATGGAACAATTATTAGCATACTATTCTTTTTATTTAAGTACAAGTTTTGGAAGAATAGCAATAGCAACAGATCTGATAAAACTAGGATATCAACTTGCAATGCTAGTTCTTCTATATAGACATTCGTATCCTAAGAAAATTGTTTCCAGAGTTTTGGATTTAGGGGAATATCTGAATCATTGCCAATTTTGTTGACGTTGTCGTTGTTGTTACTTATGGCACTTGCCTATGGACACTTGCTTATGGAGAATCCTCGTCCACAGCTGTAATATGTAGTAAATGGCATCAAAGTTTTTAATGCTGTTGTGGACAGTTCTGGGTATTCCTTTTCAATACGTATCCAAAATTTGTCGATATAACCTTTTTTAAAAGTTACTTTAGCTGACTGATCAATTGAAATCTCTATCAGTTGATCATGATGATGGACACTTAGATCAGCTTTTGTTATGGTTTTGCTCATTGAACGGATTGACTATACACACAACCCCACACATATCCGTAACTGGAATGTAGTCTGTAAACTGTTCAATCAAAGTTTCGAGATGAGATGATACTAGTAAGGATAAGGATGAAGTGTCAAGGGATGTGGTGCCAATACCCGACACATGCTCTACGAACTCTTGAATACGTGTAAAATTTTCAAAATCTCTGTTTAAACTTTTGGGGGAGTCGCCAAAATACTTAGTCTAAAGAGGGGGTCACAATGTATAAAAGTTTGAGAACCCCTGCTCTAGACACATAATCAATATGAGTCTATCAATTCTTTGGATGTACATCCCTTCAAATGAAACGAGGAAGTTGCAGCTATTTAATGCACTTCCATGTCGAGGAATGGGAAAGAGGAGATTCTGTAGATACAAAGTCCAATACTGTAAATTCAGCTCATAAGTAAATAAATTTATGAAAAATATTTTTTTTAAAAATAAAACAGCATATGATTTTTTGAGTAATTGCATGTTTTTATAAAGCAAAATCAATCCAGAAAAGTATAATGGAATGTCTATTCTCGGTCAACACTAAAGAAAGGATCAATTATAATTCAATGAAAAACTTGGTATTTTATCAATGAAATTTGAAAAATATGGTGATGTTTTTCGAATCATGTGATGTCAGACTTACAAAAGATGTTGCTTGACTTTTCTTATATTCAGCTTAAGAAGCAACCACATTCATCAGCCAATAATTGAGCTGTCATTGTAAGCTAGCGGAAAACCCATACCTGTGTTTGTGTCCGCTCAACTTCCATCCCCATATTTCTCGTGAATCTTCTCCTGAAGTTTCCAATTACACCTATGACCGCTCCAGATAACATCCCTCGCAAGTGCCCAGAAACAAATTACCCATTCGATTCACGGTTTCCGGTAAAAATGAAGCCATTCTCTTCCCCAAAAATAAAGAAGAAAAGAAAATTTTTTTTACTTGAAATGAAAACCGTCCAAAACTAGACTTCTTCCATTCTTACACTCCGAGTAGAAGCCATAGACTTGACCTCCACAATAGATAGCTTTCATCTTTCCTTTCGAGACTTGACGTTTGTTTAAAGTACGTATGACTGGTCCGTCTGAAAGAAGAAAGGATAGCTGATGTTGATGCACCTTGTTTTCAATAGGTGGAGTCAGAATGAGTAATTTGCTGCGAGATTTTAAACTGCCTCAATTGAAAAAGACGCTTCTAACCTATCCGAGTTGAAGAGGGACTGACCACGTTGGGTCTGACAAGTTTAGTTTTCAATTAGAAAAAACAAGTCCATTCAAATAGCTTACAGATTACAAATTAGAGTTCTTTTCTTGTTATTTAGAACTCATTGGAAGAAAAATGGGATTTTAAGCAATGCTTGATTAAATTTATGACAAATGGTTTTTTTATTCTTCTTGCAGCAGCATTTTTAGTTGTTTGGTTGTACAGTAACAGCATGAAATATTTCAAAAGGAGAAAAAAAAAGATTCTAATACTGGCGATATACACTGTAAGGGTCTATTGTTTATGTTACTGAAATTATTTATGAATGTTAAACTATCCTAGTATCTCTCAAAATAAAATTGCAATCAAATTATTTGGAAATTAAGTTAAAATAAAAACTAAAACGTTATTTACTATGCCATTTAATAACGGTTACTGTTAAGCAAACACAATTAAAATCCTTCTCTTAATCATATTAAAAATGTAATGGGAATCTTATTTTATCTGTGTATAAGTATTGTAAATACATTCATAAAAACTCCTTCTTCAATGCGGAAATATTACAGGCTTTTTTTTAAAAAAAATTATGATTTTTTAAACTTTACTGTACACCTTGTTTTAAACCAAATAAAGTTGAGTTCATTCATTGGATTTTTCTTTTCGTAGCCATTGAATCAACATTTATTACTTGATCTTGCTTAGTAATGTAGGTTTACGATTTTTCAAACGCTTTTGTAAGCTTTTGTAGAAACCATTACAAGCTGTTACCGAAATTAAAAACTCACATTGCAAAAATTTCCAATCCATTTACACTTTGTAGCATAGTATAAATAATGTTGAGTACATTTAGAACGACCATCAAATAAAAAAACCCATGGTTTTGGTATAATTTTTGGATGAAAAGTCTTACTTTCCAAGGATAAACAAACCATTATCTAAAGAATGAAGATAGTCTTCTAGTTCAAATATATGTTGCTGTACTATGAAAGGTTAAAAAAATCAAAAATAAATTATTCAAGCAAATACAGTAGCTTCAAATAACCTTTTGGATTCAGTACGATTTTTTTTTGGGGGGGGGGGGAGGAACCACAACACTTATATCCATCAAATCAAATCTCCCGCCAATTTTGATCCCGAACATGATGGTAGATATCAAAAGAAAATCACACTTTGATTAATTCGGCTTATCTTTGAAGTGATGAAGAAGAAACAAATTTTTTTGAAATGTATACATTGTCAGTTACTGGTTTACTTTAGAATTTGTTAGTTTACTCATTTCTATTTATTTGTACTACTCACGGTCGAGAACGTGCGATTGTGTGCATTATCATTAAGTTCATGCAATTTCAACTGATCCAATCTGTATTATCCAATTAGTTCATTGTTCAAATTCAACTTTCCACTATTATTTGTCAATTCTTGAAAGCTTGAGCTGTTTTTCTTTTAATGCGAGTATTAAAAATGGCGGAAAAATTACATTGCTGCAACTAAATAACATTGTATTAAATTGAAAAGTTTCTGTCTGTTTTATTCAAACAAACATTTTATGTTCGTAACTCACATCTAGCATTATAAATATTCAAATTAACTTTAATTCAACGCAGTACATAAACATGCACTCAAATACATTGTATTCAAATATGTTTATAGCAGCTGCTAGTTTCTCCCGCTATTGTTTTGGAATTAAAACCCCACATTGTTTATCCAAACGGAGCTAGAATAAACAAAATTCTTGCATATTGTTATTCTACATCGTTTGCTGTTTATTCTAGAATAATCGAGCTTAATATCGATGAATAATTTAAAATGTGTGAATATTTTCATTTCTAAGATTCTAAAATTATTTTAGTAGATATTATTTATTATTTAAAGCATTTATTTAAATTAAATGAATTAAGTAACAACAAAAACCATATCTTCATTTGAATTTGATACTGAATTTTGAACTTAATATTCTCCCAAATCTTTCAAGAAAATAAGTATCTGAATTTTCTGAAATAAATTTCCACAAATTCATGATACTTTAACAATATTTCGGATAAATATACGGTCATATATAATTAATTGATTTCAGTTTTAGAGTAGTTATCTGATTCCATCAAACTAATGGGAATGTTAATATTATTAAAAAGAAAAGGAAATGCCCTATTTTATCTTCATGTACACATGAATCATAGTAATCAGTTTATTGGTTAAGAATTTTTAATCACCATGAATATATTATTTCATTATTTAATTTTTAGTGCTATTTTTTTTTCTTTAGAATTAACGACAAAATATTATTTTCGGAAAATTTCAGGAAAAAAGAATAAATTTAATTGACTAAAAGGGAAAATTAACATTCTGAAAAGGAATTAGTTTAAAGGCACTTTTTTTGTCAATAAGTGATTTTTTTACATTAGTTTCATGAAGTTTTGCGAACAGACCCTTATTCATTTGCGAAATATTATTAAATATTAATATATGCAGCAATTGTACAATTTCACAATTAAACAAAGCAAATTGAATTATGACACATTAAAACGGAACGTTTCCAAAAAAAAAAAAAAAACCGTGGTAACTTTTTTTTTTCAATTCTGAATTTTTTTTCTTCTTTATAATGTATTAATCCAAAAATTTAAAAAGTCGTTGACTAAATGCATTTTAAAAGATGAACTAAAAATATGTACTTTAAAATGTGAACTTAAACCTTTAGTATAACAATTTTTATTTCGAAGAATTAATGGCAAAGAATTCTTTATAAATAGATGTAAATTTTTTTTGTTAATTTTAATTAAGTTAAATTTTAAATAAAATTGGAATTCAGTAAATATGTATCTTATTTGAAATAATTTCTTAAACCAAAAAATTACTAATCCAGAGCAATTAATGATTCCATATCACAAATTTATTTATTTTTTCCTTTGAAAGACCATGATCTTTAGATACATCGGTCACCAGCTTACAGTCAAGCTCTAATTTTCGAAACAACCTCAAGAACATTATTTCCTTCTGCAATCTCTGAAAGAGGAAAAATAGCTTGACAGAGTTTCCCAACCGCATCCACAGCATCGATTTTCTCAAATATTTATTTCTTATGAAAGCTTGTGAGACTTGCATACTTCATCTGTAGTCATTATTCATTCCGCTTACTATTTTCAATAGAAATCTTAAAGAAAAAAAACTTTTCAACACTTTGCAATCATAACTGACAATTTACATTTTTGTTGCTGTTGTAGAAATTAGTACTTTAACTTATTTATAAATTATTTACATTATTTTATTGTTGATTAACTTATTGTTATTGCTGCTGTTCTCGTACTCCGCTTTACAACGGAAGGAGGGGTGCAGTAGCTTCTGAGTGTATAGGCCACTGTGCACCCGAGGGAAGAAGTCGGACTTCTAGATCACACACTTCACAAACCCTTTTTATAAGGCTGACTTCATTCACGTGTGCATCCCCAGATTGTAATTTAGATAATCTCTAACCTAATATCCCCCAGTGACTCTCGTCATAGAGGACTTTGTGACCACAACATATTTTACGTGATCCAGAATACAACATACACACACGGAGAGTCTTCGCCAGGCAGGTTTGAACTCGTAGCCTAAGGGATGCGAATCCAAGGCCCTACCAACCTACAACCAGGCTATCCCAGCCTTTTAAACTGCTTATATTTTTAATTTATGTAACTGCTGGCGTCCTGGCGTAGAGGTAGCGCGTCTTACCCTTGATCTAAGCGCCACGGATTCGTGTTGCAGTTCGAGCACGGTGGCTCTGTGTTTTTTCTGTGAGATGTGTGAAAGTACCTGCCCTCAAATGTTAATAGAGGTTGCACAGGTAAATATGAGGCCTGAAGTTGTTTAGCCGTACTCTTTGGCTTAGTTGTCACAACAGAAAAAGCAAGATATGCTCACTTGACTTAAATTGCTGACAGATACAGTTTGTAAGTGCCATAAGTACCAAAAACAACAATAATTTTATAGCTATTTTATTCATAAAAGAGATGAGTCACTTAATGTTTCTAAAAGACTGGTAAAAATAATTTTTGAAAGATATACATGTTTCTTTTTTTCGTTTGAAAATCTTCTATAGTCTTAATTGTTATAAATATAAATCATATACTTTTTTACATTACTAAAATATTCGTAATACATGGGACCTTAAATACTGAATAAATATTTTTTCAAGCACGTTATTAGTGAGACTCCTTGTCCTCTCTCCTTAAATTTTCAAATCATATCCATACCTATGTAGCCATTGTTACTTTTTAGTATAGAAATATACCTAACTATTATATAGATCAAAAATTTTAAATTGGATTTTGACGATTCTTCACATTTCATATTTCCTAGTGACCGAAAATCGCATTTTTGATGATGCTTTTGATACCAAATTCAGATATTTAAGCCAAATTTTAATCGAAAATAATTCAGTGGGAACATGTATGTTCGAATATTCAAAAAGCAGTGAACAACATAGCATAAAAATACCCTGTACTATTACATATTAAAAAAAATAAGCAGATTGTATGCAGGATTATTATTTAAAGTATAGATACATATTAAATTGTTAACAAATTCTGGTTGTTTATCAGTCTGTCTGTCTTATATCATAAATGTAAGCTCAACATCACAAAATGCAATGACTTTGATATTTGGTATATGTTTTTGTGACTGCAGTTGTAGTTTTATGTAGAATTTTGATTCAATTGACGTAGAAAAAGCATTTCATATTCGATTTTCTGGTATCTACGTGTTACTATATGCCATCGATCAACAGCCAAATATCGCCAACTAAATTTAGTAAAAACGTTGATTTACATCAAAGATTAATCCTTCGTAATTATTGCTTCTTCACCTCTCTTTTCCAAAAAACCCTGTATTCTTTATTATATTAAAAAAAACCCATAAAACTCTCAATTGTGAATGCAAAATTTTGAGTATTTATGACAATTACGCTCTTATGGAGAGAATGTGAAAAATTCAGGAGAAACCTCTCCCGCTGATTGCCGAAAAAAAAATGTGCGTGCTTGAATTTTCAAAGCCATTTGGGGTAACGCAATACAAATTAGAAATTTTTAATTTCTTTTATTCTGTTTTATTTTAATTCAAAAGTACTTCAAAATAAATCCGAAAAATCTATTAATTAATAATATTTTTTAAATGCATCAAATGCTTAAAAAATAAATAGAATCGTTTAAAATAATTGATCGAAAAAATGCTAAGCCTAACCTCATAAGATGAAGACAAAATCATTTGGCCGTGGGGAAATTTAGGTTTTTGGCTGGAAAGCTGGTTTTATATTAATTAATAAAAATTAACCAAATTAATGAATGAATATTTGAAAAAACTGAATTAACATCAAATGTCATCCACTACAAGTTTTAAAAAATT
>JAOUZG010019144.1:7432198-7459669 GCA_026289955.1 Argiope argentata
CAAGTAATAATTTGTGAAAATAATAAAAATTTCAATAAAAATTTGAAATAATTATACACTTTAAAGATTTGAAAATGGTAAGAAGGAAAGATGTGGACGATGAAGTTTTCATATCCTCATAATTCCTTTATTATTGAAAATAAAAAGATAATTCAATTCAAACGAAGTACGTCTTATCCTAATAAATATTTTTTTCATGAATTTTTTTTAAAAATCTTTTCTTATTGTTTAGCTACTATGAGCTGTAGAGGGATTTTTAACCAAACTGTAGCTTGTATTTGTAGTTTGTATTTGTAACCAACTGCCTTTGTAGTTTTTAACTCAAGTTTGTACTACATTCTTAGAATATTTCTCATCAATTCTTTCGCTTAATCTCTCTTTTATCCTCATTTATTTAATCCTTAGCATATTTAGTGTATAAAATAGCGAAGAAATTGGTGTTTCTTCCCCCCCCCCTTAAATTTCCGGTAGAGAAGAATCTAGCTTTTTTTTTCTTGCTTTTCTTTCAGAGTTGGATTTCTCATACGCTTGGTTCTACGCGTAACTAAAAAGTAGCTATAATTTATCTTAATCAAAAATTTTTTATTCTTATATCACACATTAATTCTTTACTAACACAATTTGAATATAAAATGTGGTTAATTAACAAATCTTCTATGTGTACATATTGCTCGAAATATTCTTTGAATAAGCATTACTTTTTAATGTTAATTATCAATTTATAAGCCAAACAGACTGAATATTAAGCAAAACGGTGAAATATTGTTTCTTTACGGATGGGAATTACCGAGCTCTTTATCAATCCAAGATAACATAAATAAATAGGTAGAATCAGCTTCTACAATAATAAAACAAAACAATCATCACATTTTCAGAAGTTCAAAGAAATGCATCTTATCAACTTTCTTAAGAATTAAATGATAAAATGGAATTTAAAAAGCTAAGGAGCGTTTAAAACTTTGCAGTTTAATTAAATCTAAGCAAAATTTAAATGCAAGAAAATACACCGGCAAATCTTAGCGAATTTTGCTCCTTACTTTTAAATCAGTTTTCATATATAACATTTGTCTGGTAAATCTAAACATAAAATATTGTTTCAGATAGTGACAAAAATAGTGGGCTAATTCCCATTTCGATTTCTTGAATGAGTATCACTGCATTCGAATCACGAATGATCCAGATTGTCCATTCGTCCAACAGACAATACAAATGGCTCATTTGCATAGCATGTTGATAAGACCGGAAACCAGACGCGTTTTTTATGAGCCAGCAGGTGTGTTTAAATGTTCTAACTGTCTCAAAACGGGAATACCCTGCCAATGTCGTTCGGAGAATCGCGCGCTTTTTGCAATAAACAATAATAAAATAAAAACGCTTTCATCTGTCTTCGGGATTGAGATTTTACTGACAGCAAGAATTATTTCTGCTTTTATTTGTTTTCGATTTTGTTTTATCAAGTAATTTATTTATTTTTTTCATTCGTATCGGCTTATAAGCGTTCGATGTGTATTGCAGAGGAGTAAAGAACTTTCACGTGACAGCTGAAAATCCAGGAATTTATGCTGTAGTAAATTACTTCCTTTCAAACGGTGTAATTTCAAAAGCAAGGTCAAAATCGTCGTTTCTTTTTTTTTTTTTGCATCGAGAAATGTTTTTTTTTTGTTTTGCATTTTTATATTTATACACACATATTTATAGATATGTATAAAGAATACTAGTTGACATATCCGAAGTTGTTAAAGGTGTCTTTCATTTATTAAAGAAAAATTTAAAAAAATTTGAACTTTAAATCAAAGCTTGATAAGGTTTTCCAGTTGATTAATCTCTTTTTATTTTTAAACAGAGCAAAATTTGTAACGTATCAAATAAAAAAAATCATTGATCGCATATCAAGTATAAAATATAAAAGTAGAGCTGCTTTAATTTTTGGTTCAAATACGGGAAAATAAAAAAAAACAATAAAAAATTGGGGAGAGAGGTAACAAATTATAGTATAAAACTCTCATAGTTATGTATAAACGATATTTTTTCATAATACTACCACAAAGTTTTAGAAAATGAAAAGAATTTTAAACCTCAGAATGCAAGGAAAATGCAATTTTTATTCATTTTATGGAAAAAATTAAACCGTTAACAAAGAAGCAGAGAATTGCAGTTTCTGAAATGGGCAATGGATAAGAAATTGCACCAAATGCGTAAACAATGGTTTTTGTTTGATTTCGGAATACTGCCAGTTTTTTTTATAACAATCAAATCTCTCTTTTGCCGCATTCACAGCACAAATTCTAATATTTTAAGTATCCAGATTTTTGCACAAACGAGAGCTTGAAATAATGACTATCTCGGTGAAATCGTAACTAAGGTAACTATTAATGCAATTATTTTTATTGAATGGAAACATTTCAAGAGAAATATTTCATATTTTATTTATTACCTTCCAAGTTGCTTTTCACAAAGTTTAACTAAATTTTATTCCATTCTTTAAAAATTAATAATTGATAAAAAAAGTACCATCCGATTATATATATATACATATATAGATAAATAAATAGATAGAGAGTCACTTAAACTTTAAACCTGAAAAATATTACTTTTGAACAGTGGTATTCCATCAGGTTTTGAAGTCATAAATTAATTTATTAAATATATTACCTGACATTAAATAAACTTTTGACGCTGTTGAATTATTTTCCAGAAATTTTTCCCTGTGTTTTGAAACATAATTATTTAATTATCAAAAACCTTTTACTAATACTTGTATCAATATTATGGAATAAGCTTGGATTTCTTAGTGATGAAATTCTCTTTTGTCTGAGTAGATCTTTGGACGTTAAGGAACTAGGTTTATTAATCACTGAACGCAATGTTATGTTAAAGCTCAAGGACAATTTTTAAGAGAGAACAATAGAAATGGTTCACTTAGCTAATGAGATGAAATTAAATAAAAATCATTGTTATTAATAATAGTTAAGATTATTTCAGTGAAGATTTAGTATTATTTTGCAATGCCATGTTCTTGATGTCTTGAATTCCTTGTATTTGATGGCTTCAAATATTTTTATAAAAATGTGTACAGCAAAATCAAATAATTAAAAAAAAATGAATTATTTTTGATAAAAGGAGAAATTTTTTGTAATACATTTAAAGTGAAATTTTTTTTATATTTCATATGAGAAAAAGTTTTAACAGAATTTTGAATGCATTACTTTTACTACGATAGTAACCATAATTTAACAGCCTCATTCTCTGTCAATATCACCTGAAAATTACAAAACTTAGCCAAAAATTTGGGTGATATTTTTCTTTTGAATATTACGATTAAATAAATTGGAATAAATTTTCTCAGGAAATTCGATTAAATTCCATTGAAATTTGTTTCCTGTTACAACTAATAATAAATAACTTTTAAAAAATGTTTAACTCCGAATTTCTTGTTTTTGATGATCAGTGGTTATGATCATATTAACCGTTGTCAAAAATAGTTCGATACGGTTCTGAAATTACTTTTAGGTTTTATTTTGCTTTTAATTGTTATTTCTCCTTTCGTTCCAATAATGAGTTATTTTATGCTTTTAATAAAATCGTAAATACCGTGAAATAAGAATAAATTTTTAAAGGTAAAGTTGTTCATTTCTATACAATAATTAAAGGTGTAAACACAAAATGAAAGGATATTTCATACAATTAATTTTTTTAATAATGAATAAATGGTTCTAAGCATCGGCATTTTCTTTTTCAGTAATTTCCATGTACTTTCCAGTAGTTTTGACAAGAGAAAACAAGCTACCCATGTCAGTCTTCATGTTTAAGGTTGCCATTTTACAACTTTTGAAGATAATACTGTCGTATATGACATCCTCCTCACAGCGTCTATACTGTTCGCCGGAGAAAAACCCAGAACAACTACAAAAACTCTATCTTTAGAGCACCTTTTAATGATTCATTCTCATCATTGCTGAGACCAATCCCTGAAAAACGCCATGGGGGTCAAAGCTCAAAATATAGCCTGAAAGCAAAATCATTTGCTGGAGAAGTTCTTAATATTCCACTAGTGCTTCTGTTCGTAGGTGGACGATTCGAACTCCAGAATATTATGCGGCTTTAGCGGCTGCGGTTAAAGTTAGGGTTTCTTTTCGCATGTTTGAAATATTATCATTATTATTTTTTGCTTCCTTTTTCTTCTTTTTGTCTGGTTTCTTATTTATGAAACGTAAATCGAGTAATAAGACGAGAAAAGGTTACAGAAAAGGGTTAAAGAAGTAGTAAAGCGGTTTGAAATTTATGGACTGATTCGCTTTGTTCTTAACGATAGGCAATTATCGTTTGTTTATGTGTAATTGCGGAGGCTTGCGAAAAGCGCATGATGGGAAAGATATTTATGACTCGATGGAATGGCAGGTGTAAAAATATTGCCTCTTCTGTGATGTACGCTGAAGCATTTTTTTTCACGACCTGACGAAAGTAATCGAGATTTCGCACAGAGGAAAGGATATTACTCCCCATTAATTAGTTTCTTCCATTTCCTTTTTTCATTCGTTGTATATTTCTTAATAAATTTTGTTTCAATAATCGTATCAATAGAATTAATTCATTCATTTTGTATATGTAATAATTTTTTAATTTAAAAATGTTTTATTTTTGTTGTAAATAATTTAAGAATTTGTAATTGAGGCACTGTCTCATTAATTTTTATATTTTAATTTTCACTGTAAAAAATATGCAGCAAACATCAACTTTCTCATAAAAATTTAATGATTGTTATTCTATAATAATCAAGAGGCAAACTCATATTATATGTAAAAAAACAAACAAATAAATCATGTCCATTATTATTAAATCTCATTTAAAAATTCAAATTTGCTAAAAAAATAATAATTAAGAAAAGAATGAATAGAATACTTAATATAATTTATAAATTAAAATTTTTATGTTAATGAGGTACTAAATAGCAAATCAAAGGCTAAAAGCACTTATTTGTTTTGTTTTTTTTATTTCCAAATGTATATTTACAGTACATAGACTCTATAGCCTTCATCAGATGTCATATTCAACAGCTTCAAGACAGCGAATTTTCTTTTTTCAAATTTCTGTTGCGATTTTTTTCTTGAAAAATGTGTTTTTCTTTATGCGCAGAATAAAGTCAAGGTTTTTTAAATTTGAATATCCGGGGAAATTAATTTGTAAAATTTGGAAGTAAAAAAATAAAGAGTTTTTGAATTGGCCACTGAGAATAAAGTTAGTTTAATAAGAAAAAAAATGAATATATAAATTCGATAATATGTGAAATAGCTAGTCGAAAAGCTTATAATGCTGTTTTTATTTTTTAACAATATTTTCCGAATAGTTTTTTTATTAACTATAGTATTACACATATATATTCTTTATAACCAGCAGCAATTTTTTTTATTCTCAATTTTTTTCATAAAGCATGCCGTTTTAAGCAGTTCTGAATCATGTCCTTTTATATGATCTAAGATACGTAGAGCATGTAAGTTACAGTTTTTAAATACATTTAGAAACAAAATTAAATACATTAAAAAATAAATTAAATGAAACGATGGATCATCTCACTAAAATTTTTCAACAAATTAAAATTAGTATCACACAAAGTATAATACTAAATGTTACAAATTGCATTTTTAAATAATTATTGCAAATTAAACTAAAAAGGTTTATTGCCGTAATTATTTTTTGCATGTTTCCAATGTAATATTTCAATGTGAACAACTTGGAATTCTGTTTGAAGATATCATAGTAGTTTTCGTTTGCATTTTATGATCAATGGAGTAAACTCGATAGAAATCTTTACAATCGATTTACCCTAGTTTAAGACATATGCTTGGGATTAAGAATTCGAATAAATCAATGCATGTCGAGGTGTCCGGAATTCCGATTGCAGAATTTTAGGACCACAGATTCGATATCCGTCTCAATCAATTATCTGTAATTTATTTGAATTTGTGAAGTTGTGCATAAATGTTTAAGGATTTTAAGTGCTGATCCAATTCTCATTTTTTCGTCAGATTATGTTTTAAAATTACGAGATGTGCTCTCAAATAATTTATGATATAGTTTTGCTATTAAAGCACGTTGATAACACCTTTAAAGTTTTGTCAGCCAAATACTTGGAAATAAATATATATAATTAAATCTCGATCGTAAGTTTCAAGTTGTCATGTGAGAATATTATTAATTATTAAACTGGATAAAGCGCATTATTAATTTTCATTTTCAATTTTTCTGACTGGCAAACAAAGTTTTGGAGATCGACCAATTTTGAGATGAAATAAGAGTAATGATGTTATAGTTGAAATATCTTGAAAGAAGTAAGATATTGGGATTTATAATAACAATGGCTGTTGTCCCCTGTTTCATAAACATAGAAAAAAAATTATTATAAACAATAGAGCGCGCGCACACAAGTCAGTTAATAGTTAATGAAATCTGTTCAATTAGTTGACTGAAGCTTCAGCGATTCCGCTGATGCGATTTCGAAAATTTTCAGAAGCCCCTGTAGAAACAAGAGGTGCAATAAGCCAGAGCGTTCTTGCGATACCGAATGGTGATAAAGAAAAGAGTGTCAAAATAAGTCTCGACTGAATGTGGTAAAAAAAACTTAGTAGATACTGAAATGCTTCAACACTTGCAGAGAAACTTGAGGATTTATTTTGTTTACAGTTATTTTACCCAGAATATTTTTTGAAGGAGAATATCAAAGTTCTTCATCAGCCTTTTAGAAAAGCATTTCCTGTCGAAGAAGTATATATAAAATTATAATGCAATACTAGTAAAAACAGGCAAAAATATTTTTTGCTCTTAAATATCGGGGACATCAAAACCTCCTAATCAAAACAACATCATGTTTTCACGTGATAATAAAAATACATCTTGTCTTCTTTTTTTTTTTTTTGCTACGAAGGTTTTACGCTATTTCATCTTCGGTAGTCATAATTTCAATTTAAAAGGAAGTCGAAATCACAATTCTCATTGGTCAAGGTTAGGTCATGTGACTCCTTGTCATCGATAGCGTTGAGAAATGCTAGAAAGTGATCCGGTGAAGCAAATAAGTAAAACCACTCTCCAATCAGAAACCACGCTGACAGCTCCTCCGTATCCATTCCATGCTGAGACACTACGGCGCAAAACTAAAAATCAGCACTGCCTATCAACTGCGTCTCATCAAACCCTGATCCAAAAGATAAGAATGGAAATTTTCGACAAGCCAACAATGAAATGAAAGAAGGAAATTAAAAATCGGAAGGTCTACACAACTTACAGATACACTTGAATCTGAAGATAAGAATCTCATCTTAATAAAATAAATAAAATACGCGCCCGTGATTGTGATTGATATACAGCATGATAAGGCAGATAAAAAAGATTGTATAAGAAGGAAAAAGCATGAAATATATAGGAGAAGAAGCATATCCGCATGCTTTCATTTTCTTACAATAAATTTCTGAAGCACAATTATATATAAATCTTATTTTCTCTCTACTATTTTATCTATTTGGTATATTTTTGTAGAACTGAGTTCCAACTAAACAATTGTAAAATACAGTTTTAATTCATTTCCAATTAAGCAATTGTAAAATATTTTTTAATTCATTTTAGTGAGCGTGGTATCAGCCACGTTATTAATAGATAGATAGATAATTAAATAAACTGGATGGTGAAATAATTCTAAAGGTGCTTTATTAATTTTTAAATATTTCGCATTTTAATAGAGTTGCGTTAAATTACTGATCGGGCAAATAGCAAATTTCTATGGCATGTACAAATAGGTTTAAGTAAGGATTTATGTATTAATGTTGTTGTTGTGTTGTTGTTACTAATGGTACTTGCCATGAACAAGCCTCCGCTGATACGATCAGCAGATTTTAAGCCTAAGAAATGCGTCTCTTTGTTTTACAAGTAGCGGCGTCTAAGGCCAAGAGTACGACTTAGCTACACACACATCACAACCCTTTTTAGGGGACGGACTACATTCATGCAAATTCATTCATACATCTCAGATCGTAATTTAGTCATGGAACAGATAACGATCACCTCTGAGCCAGTACCGCCAGTGATTATAAACAATATTAAAAATAATTTAAAATCAGTAAACTAATTAAAAATGTCGAAATGATTAAATGTAAAAGATAGAGATTTTTCATTCTGAACAAAAACTACAACAATTAAGTAAACTATCTAGAGCAGATATAAGACATATATTGGTATTAATGAACAAATGGCTAGAGCAAACAATAAAAAAATATCGAATGCGTTAAAAAAAGGTAATTAAAACTTGTAAATGGAAATTAATTATAAATTATGCTTTCTGATATATTATGTAACTGAAGAACGAAATATATTTTTATTTTACAGCATAATAATATTTTACATCATTTTATAAATTATAGAATGCTGAATGTGGTTACTGCAAGGAAGCTTTCAACTATTAAGGTTGGAAATGAAGTAAGCAATATAAAAAAGAATTTTTCAAAATCAATTCCTACTAAGGTTAACAAAGTAAAATTTTATTTTAATTACTTTTCATTAAATAATTACTATTAATATACATATGACAAACAATATGATAACAATATTAAGAAGCAAAGCGAACTTCCCAGCAATTTCCATTCTCCGTTCTATATATGGTGTTCGATCTCACAACCCAGGAAATGCGAATCCAACGCTATACTAACCAGACTATTGTGACCTGACAATCACAATTACTATAAATAATTCGTCAAAAAATTATACCAGTGTTGAATCTTCAACGCCAATCGAGGATTCGAAGCCAATTGTGACAACTCAAAATGTGTGATTTTTCTGCACGAACACAATACAGATTACAAATTTATAATTTTCTTTATTCTTCTGTATTATTTTAATTTGAAAGTACTTCAAAATGAATCCAAAAAAATGATTCATTAACAATGTTTCATTTTAAATGCATCAAACGTTGTGAAAATAAATAGAATCGTTTAAAATAATCGGCCGAAAATACATTAAGCCTAACCTCACTAGTGTGCGGAAAAAACAAACTGAATTCGTTACTTATTTGGCGGTGGGGAAATGAAGATTTTAGAAGAAAAAGTTAAGCGGGAAAGTTAATTTTTAATTAATTAATAAAAAATTAAAGAATTAATATTTGAAAAAAAACTTATTAACTTCAAATGTCATCCACTACAAGTTTAAAACAATTTACATGAACTTAATTGGATGGCTAAAAAGTATTTTATTAAGGATTGAAAATTTGAAAAATATATTGGTTGAATAAAAAGTATTTTATTAACAATTGAAAATTTGAACATTATATTGGATGGATAAAGAGTATTTTATTAAGGATTGAAAATTTGAAAAATATATTGGTTGGATAAAAAGTATTTTATTAACGATTGAAAATTTGAACATTATATTGGATGGGTAAAAAGTATTTTGTTAAGGATTAAATATTTGAGCAATATATATATAGGTAGAGTGTGAGCTAACAGTAGGAATTGAAAAAAAATCCGTTATATAAACAGTAACCGTTTTGTTTAGTCATTTGACTTTTGACTTTATGACTTATTATGATTTTATTTAGTCATTTGACTTTTGACTCTATGACTTATTATGATTTTATTTAGTCATTTGACTTTTGACTCTATGACTTATTATGATTGTATTTAGCCATTTGAATTTAGACTTTATGACTTATTATGATTTTATTTAGTCATTTGAATTTAGACTTTATGACTTATTATGATTTTATTTAGTCATTTGAATTTTCAAAGTCATGATCAAGTTACTTTTGAAAAGAATCATTTAATTTTTTTTCTGAATAAAGATTACTATAAATACTTTACAAATGCTCTTGTTAAAAATCTAACAACTGATGAATATTAATCATTCATTATCATCGCATTAGTGAATTTAGATAGGCTTTTTCTAGGGGGGATATGTAGGATAATAATACATCCTACTCAAATCTTGTTGTCATACTTTTTTTCCCTTTCAAGATTAATGGAGATGATTCGAACATATAGAAGGAAGATTGGTAAAAGAAAGCTGGAATCGAAATAGATGAAAATTCTAATGCTCCCCGACTAAGTTTGATAGAACTTATTTGGGAATCATGATGAATGTCTTTTATTTATTATTTATAACTCGGATTGTGGCATGGATTAGATTCAATGTTGCAACTGAAAACGATGAATTCATATGTTGGCTCAGTGAATCCATTCATGAGCTATGAATCCAAAGATGATGAATGAGTTTATTGTTTTTAAAAGAATGGCAGCTTCATCCTTCATACAGTTAAATAAGATAAAGTTTTTTTTCAAATATAAAATTATATTTTAATTAATAAAAAGGGAAAATAACTTCCTTTATTTAATATTATCAGTGAAATTAATGTAGGATAAAAAGTCAATTTATTGTTTTTAAAAGAATGGCAGCGTCACCCTTCATCCAGTAAAAAGAGGTCAAGTTTTAGTCTTTAAATGAAAAATGTCATTTTAATTAATAAAAAGTGAAAATAACTTTCTTTATTTAATATTATCAACGAAATTAATGAAGAATAAAAAGCTTTTTTTTTTCAAAAAATTAACAAATATGAATGCTTTTACTTTTTTAAACCCAAAAATACTGTAACAAACTCTGTATCTTCTTAATTTAATTTTCTTTTAATTATGTTCAACTGTGATTCTTCTAATTGTAAGGAGCTATTTCCGATTAAAGCAAAAATTAATTAATCGTAGAATAGTCTTTATTTCTTTTTTAAAAAAATAAGATTATTCCAAGAAAAGAGTATTAAAAAGATTAATTAAGAGATTACTAATAAGATTATTCTAAGAAAAAGTTTATTATTGCGAAATTTAAAAGTCAATAAAGGTGGCTAGAGTTAATGGAAGTGAACCAAAAAAAATTGCATATTGAAATAAGTACTGGATAGTATCATTTAATACAATTTATTGGATACTATTTTAAAGAGATAAGTTGTAATTCACTAATCATAGTAACTATCTCTAACGTTAATTTAATCTCTAAACGCACAAAACTGACTTTCCTATAGCCCTTTATAAGTGCTACACCCTGGAAGTGTTGCTGAATATTCAAATTAGGTTGAAAAAATGAATGATATGTGAATCTCAAAATATGGGAATTTAGATAATATGTGAATCTCAAAATATAACCTCAATTTCTAATATAATAAAAGGAAAGTAATATAAGGCGTCTTCATAACTTTTCATACCAGGTATCCGAATTATAGGACTTCTTTATCAAATAATTTTAATTTTTGGGAAATTGGAAGTTTTTGAATTTAATTAATATACCTAATTGATCAAAGTTAATATACTCGTCGTAAGAACTTTGAAATTCATTTTTCTATCAACATAAAAAATCATTCGGATGAACAAAATAGGCATTAAAAAATTGTATTAATTTTGAATTCTATTTTGAGAAGTTTAAGGAAACTAGTTTAGAGTATAAAAAATTTATTTAAAAGATCTGAAACTTTTTAGCCAATTGTTATTTACATCAAATTTTGCCGTTTAAGAAACCTCAAAGCATTTCTTCTATACCTGTGGAAGATTATTATTTAAAAAAAAAGATATACTTTAACATGAAATTATTTATGGGTAAGAATAAATAGTAGTATAAATTGGATCGCACGGTATCCGATACATAGCGAAAAAATATACCTTTCAAAACGTGAAGTTTAATTGCAGTTATTTTATGGATAGTAGGTGCTCATTGATAATGAATTTTATGTGACTTTAATTAGATTTTTAACTAAGAATCAATCGAAAAGTAAATTTTTTTTCAGCAGAGCTTCAAGTATATTATTGCATGAAAACTTATTTTTACATCTCTTTAAATTTATAAAAAAAATCTTTCCAGTAATAACAACTTTCCTGCTGTTTTTCTTTAATTTATTAGTATTAATAAGTTTTTGAAATTATTTTTTATTGAGTAAAGAGAGGTTTAATTTTAATTTGACAGGTCGACCCTTTGTATAATTGTTTGCAAATTTATTTCGTAACTATGATCAAACGTGTTATTTGATTTCTTTGAAACATTTGATATAAAGACGCTTTAAAATCACAAAAAAGATTCATCGTCCTTTTTAAACTGAAAACGTTCGGCAAATATAAAAATCCCCTTAGAAACGGTAGAGAATCTAATTGTTTTGTTTACTGATAAAAGAAGATAGTAATTTAGATACTGATAAATATGCTGATATATCATTAATTATTGGTTATATTGATTGGTTGTTCTTTAATACTTATAAAAGTAGACATCTAAATAAATTGTTAGAAAAAGGATAAATTGTTAAAAATTAATTATTTAAAAGGATAAATTGTTTTTACAAGGTTTATTGATATATAAAGACTAGTTAAGTATTTCTTTAACAATGCTTTTCGTTGTTTTAATTATTTGATTTGTGCACATGATTATCACAGCCATATTAAGCCCATTTTTTGCATGTATGTTATTTCCACGATTCAATTAAGAGACTATTTTAAAAAAATAAAGATAGACGAATCTTATTACATTGGATGGACTATCGATTAAAATATCTAGTCTAAATCAATTTTAAAATCTTCTTTTGAACCTTAAATGGACTGAATCTCAGGAGCAATTCTCAGATGGAATTGTATTTTTAAAAAATACTGTTTTTTTTTTTTATTTTAGGCTAACAAACCCCCGCCTTGTAGGCGTCCTGGTATAGAGGTAACGCGTCTTCCCCCTGATCTGGGCGTCTCGGGTTCAAGTCCCGATTCGGACATGGTTGTTCTTCTATGTTCTATAACAAGTGTATGCCCCTTCGTAAAAAGGGGCTGTGCTAGTGAATGTGATGAATGAGTAGCAAAATTCATACTCTCTAGTTAGAGATGTTTCAAAGGCGCTGATTGGACTTAAATTGTTGACTGCTTTCTATGGCACTTGCCATTAGAAGCAACAGCAACGAAACAGCAACAAACCTCCTCCTGTTAACCTTTTAAGCGACTGAAGAGATGTTACAAATAGCCCAAATAGCCGTTGGTTTCCTGGAGTAAAGGAATGCATAGAATCTAATATTCTTCTATGTTATTTTTTATTTTACACTTTGATCAAGTTTATTATTTGTTACGAAGTCTTAATTTATCTTCCCTATGTATTGACTAATCTTGGCTATATTTATAAAAATTCGTTACTTAAAAAATAATAATGGAATGCTTTCTTCAATCCATTTATTGTTTAAAATCTTTCAATTGAAAATTAAATACCTTTCATTACTTCGTATATAATTATTTATATGTGTCTAACAAATGCATAAGGAAGTATTGAGTTAAGTTCTTAGTAACACACAATCCAGTGAGATTTAAATAAAAAAAACTTTTTTCTTTCTTTATGTTGAGATATAAAGTAACGGCGATCTGATGATAAAGAAGACTCCAGATTTCGGATTTGATTACTCAAATGTTTGTTGTGCATGGTGACCAAGGGAAAACTACCTTTGATACAAAAAATTGGACATAAGACAGCCATTCCAGGTGTTGCCTTAAATATCTGAGACACCATAAAACTAACAATGTTAGCTGAAGTAATCATTATGTAACTACAGAGAATAAAACGTTCCCTGAATGAATTGAATTTATATATTAAGTTTTTAAAGCAGGATTACATTATAAGTATCATTCAGCGTTATAAGTACCAAAACAAATTGATGTTCTAAATATAAGACCATAAGACTAGACAAAATGTGGCATCAGCAAATCAGCAATGCTTTGCAGTTTTGATACTGTTACTCAGTCGTTTCTAATCTGAGCTCACTAAACATTATTCCATACTTTTGAAACTCCTGCAGATAAATGGAAGATTCTAGATTCAATTATTGTTGTTTTTTTGTTGTGACTAATGGCTCTTGCCTTGGACAAGCCCCGGCTGATACGATCAGCAGATGATTTAAGCCTAAGTATTGCGTCTCTTTGGTTTACAAGTAGCGCCATCTAGAATCAAGAGTACAACTTAGCTACTCACACGTCACAACCCTTTTTAGGGGGCGGACTTCATTCATGCAAATTCCTGCATTCATCTCAGATCATAATTTAGACCTGGAACAGAGAGCGATCACCTCTGACCCAGTACCCCCAGTGGTATTACTCTTGACATGGAGGACTTTGCGACCGCGACCAGATTTAACGAGCGCCAAATGCCACATACTCGGGGAATCTTTTGGCCGATGAGCTTCGAACCCGTAACCTAAGGAGTACGAGTTCAACACTCTACCAAACAGGCCATCCCGGCCCCAGATTCAGTTATTCAAATATTTATTGTGCATGGTGACTTAGGAAAAGCTATCTTTGATACAAAAAATTGGATATAGGAATGCCACTCCAGGTGTTGCCTTAAATATCCAAGATATCATTAAACCAGCAATGCCAGCTGAAACAATCATTATGTAACTTCAGAGAATAAGATGTTCTCTTAATAAATTGAATTTATATATAAAGTTTTTAAAGCACTATTATAAGTACCATTCAACATTCTAAAACAAATTGATGTTCTAAATATAAGACCGTATCCATAGTACATGAATAGGAAAATGCGATACCAGCAAATCAGCGATGCATCTACTTTGCAGTTTTGATACTGTTACTCGGTATTTTCTAATCAGAGCTCAATAAGCTTCATTTCACACTTTTGAAACACCGGCAGAGAAGTGGAAAATTCTAGGTTCCGGATTCAATCACTCAAATATTTATTGTGCATCGTCACCAAGGGAAAACTACCTTTGATACAAAAAATTGGACATAAGGATGCCACTCCAGGTGTTGCCTTAAATATTCAAGATACTATCAAAACAGCAATGCGAGAGGAAACATTCATTATGTAACTTCACAGAATAAGACTTTCTCTGAATAAATTGAGTTTATATATAAAGTTTTTAAGGCACTATTACAAGTACCATTCAAGTTCTAAAATAAATTGAGGCTCTAAATATAAGACCGTATCCAAAGTATAT
The DNA here is from genome assembly GCA_026289955.1 of Argiope argentata. Classification (NCBI taxonomy): domain Eukaryota; kingdom Metazoa; phylum Arthropoda; class Arachnida; order Araneae; family Araneidae; genus Argiope; species Argiope argentata. Next base: position 7,447,182 of record JAOUZG010019144.1, read on the forward strand.
GAATAAGAAAATGTGACATCAGCAAACCAGCAATGTATTTGTGTTGCAGTTTTGATACTGTTACTCAGTAATATCTAATCAGAGCTCACTAAACATCATTTCAATCTTCAGATAAGTCGAAGATTCTAAATTACAGATTCAGTTATTAAAATATTTGTTGTGCATGGTGACCAAGGGAAAACTACCTTTGATACAAAAAATTGGATATAAAGCTGCCACTCCAGGTGTTGCCATAAATATCCGAGATACCATCAGACTATCAATGCCAGCTGAAACAATCATCATGCAACTTCAGAGAATAAGACGTTCGCTTAATAAATTGAATTTATATATAAAGTTTCTTTTCATCCATCGTAAATGAATAGGAAAATGTGACATCAGCAAATCAGCATTGCATCTGTTTTGCAGTTTTGATACTGTTACTCAGTGGTTTCTAATCAGAGCTCACTAAGCTTCATTTCAATCTTTTGAAGCTCCAGCAGAGAAGTGGAAACAGACGAGTGGCCCACACAGGAGTGATTTTTTTTCCACGTACCTTTGCTTGAAGATGTCTCAAACACCACCCAAAGAATTAAAGATGATCATCTAAATGACCCCATTATGATAATACGGGTGCCGTGTTATGCCTCGACCGGAATAATTTTGCCCTCATGATTTCACAACATAAAGCTGCCACGTGGTACAGAACGGTGGAAAATTGTTGCTGGGATTTTAATGATTTTTTAATGTTGCAGGTAATCTAGTGTTCAATAGGGAAATGTGGGAGTAATATGGGGTGTCGCTTTTCATTTTTTTCCTGTTTCGTTTTGTATAAGAGGTGACGGAAGTAGGATAGTCAGAGGCAATTTCTTGAAATAAGGGGCTATTATCTGGAGACTGTTCGTAAACCTCTTTATTAAAATTCACGTTATTTTTTGTGAAAAAAATCCTAAAGAAATAGCAACTAAAAATTCTAAATTCTAAGTTCAAAGTGATTGTAAAGTAAATCTTTAGAGGAAAGATAAATTCAAACCAGTCACGGAAAAAAAATGTGTACTCAAAAAAGTTTAGTTTTATGGTACTTTTTTAATAAAAATATCTTCTTGTTATCTGAATCTTTCCAACTCTATTCTCTTTATTAGGTTTCAAAAGATTTGAAATATAATATTTCTTACTTTTTGTGACATGGATTCTCCTTTAGTGAATTTGTGGTATCTCGAATTCATGTTAAATGTTCGCGTTACAGTCTCTATTCCCTTTTTCTTCTGATCAAAATCTTGTGAATGCGAACCTGTCTTCAAGAACCAAATTTCCAAAAATAGCATGTAGATATTTTGTCATAACAACAATTGAAAACGACTAAGTTCCTTGAGGGTTTGGGAAGGGTAAAATATGCCAGAAATCAGAAGAACTGCAGTTAGATGTCTCTCATTTCGATAGGATGTCCCAAAATGACGCAAAAGGATTAGAACGAATTATGGAAAGTCCTAGGGGCATTTTTATATATCTTATTTCTTGGTTTAATATCAAAGCATTATAAAATTATTTATTATTTCTGGTAATCAATTGAAAAGAAAATATTGCGATCGGCAAAATAACCTTATTTTTTGCGTTACGTCTATCTATTTGTAAACACGATATTTCAAAAATGCTTTGAACGAAATGGTGAAATTTGGTATATGGGTTTATAACGTTCCGCAGATGTCTATAGAATGTTGATCGAAGTTCATTCACCGGAAATCTATCTATTCGGTTACAAGGTGGCTCGGTAACTGCAAAGCCCGAAGAGGTAGACATATAAACTTGGTACACTGTTTTAGCACCTAATGTTTAGATTTTTACTGAATATTTAGCCAAATATCTCGGAGAACTGATCCTCTATCTGTTTGTACTTAGTAAACGCATACTTGAAATGACATAAATCGATATGTTATTCTGTGACTGCAACCATACTACCGTGTTACATTCCGGTTTTATTTAATCTGTAAAAAAGATTCATAATATGATGAAGATGCAGAGAATATGATGAAGATGCATAGATGCAGTAAAAAAGCGAGAAAAAGCACACCACAGATGTATATTTGGTAACTGTTCTTCGTTAAGCCAAGCAAGCATTTGTGGTCTTCCTAGGATCAGTGATTTTATGCGGAGGGAAGAAGAAAGACCTTAAATATTCTATTTAAGGTCTTTCTTCCTCCATCCGCATAAAATGCGGGAAAGACTTAAGGAAATTCCAGTTTTTTATGTGATTATTTTTAAAAAAATGAGATGTATTCTAATCAATTAAAATAGTTAATATTTTATACTTGTTTTTATTTCAATTGCATTAGGAATGCTTTTTGTTGTTGTTGTTACTACTGGCGGCATGGACAAGCCGTCTGATGCATCAGTGAATTTAAGCCGAAAAAAGCGTCTCTTGTTTGAAGTAGCGCCAACTAGGGCCAAGAGTACGACTTTAGCTACTAGCTCATCACATTCGCTTGCACAGCCTCTTTTTACTGGAGGGCACGTTCACACGCCTCACAGATAGAACATATAAGAAAAACCATGCCCTAACCGGGACGTCTAGATCATGAAGAAGACGCGCTACCTCTGTGGCAGGATGCCGGCATGCTCTCTTTTAATTTAATAACTTCGTATATAAGATTACATTGCCAATTTTTATATAATAATTAATTTTATTGAATTTTAATTCAAAAATTTAAATGAAAACTATTTCATTACGAAAAAAATTGCTTAAGACTAATTTTTTAAGGCCCTAATTTGCTTTAGTTCCAATATTTTTATTTATTTTGTGCAATTAATACAAGACATCATATACATACAAAGTTATATAAGATTTTTCAAATATATTATTTTCATTAGCATATCAAAAAAATTTTATAGAAAAAAAACAGAATATTTTTCTGAGGCCTTAGACTTGAAAGGCTGATAGGTGCATAATATTAAGAGTGATTGATAAGTGTATAGCAAACTAGTGGTTTATTATGAGCTATTAATGCCTTCATAAAAATGCAAAAAAAAGTAAAGCAACCTCGCCTCGCTAAATTTTATTGAAGATTATGAGCTACTAAAATACTAAATGCAAACTTGTATAACATATTGTGTAAAAACTGGATTTCTACATTTTGTTTCTGCCATTTAATGATTTTTTTAATGCTAAAAATGACATATTTAGTAGTTTTCTCAATTTATATAGAACTCTAAAACCTTTCCTTGCGACTTCTAAAGAAATTGTTGATGATAATAAAATAATAATACATTAATTTTTTGACCAGAATTTTTAAAACTTTTAACTGAAAAAAAGGAAAAAATTAACTTTGATTTTAATTATTCAATAAAATGGATAGATGACATAAATTATATAATTTTTTTTCTGAAAATTTGTTAGTTATCTCGGTGAATATTTTAATTTCCTCACAGATAAGGTAAAAGCAAAAATTTTTTAGCAAAAACCTTGTTTGAAAGGTCGACTTAAATAAAGATTAAAAAGAAATCTGCTATGCATATTTCAATACATTATGTCAGAACTTAATTTCTTGAACGGCCAAGCACCACGTGCTCGTGCAAATTAAATTATGTTTTCAATCATTTAAATTGTTTCATTGTATTAGTCACTTTAGTATTGCAAACAATCCAAAAAAAAACTTTGTCTCGCATTTATTGTTTTTAAAAAATTACATTTTCTATTTATTTCATTTCATATAATGACGTACTCAAAATGGCATTTTTCTAGGTTTTATTTTCGGAAGCCATTAACTTATTTTTTAATCAAAGCTTTTGTAAATGCAATGACAACGCGTTATTACAAGCTGATTTTTTGATAAGGTGGTGCAGATTACACATTTTTTTATTTTACACTTACGGATTTTTGTTGACGCCAAACACCTTATCTCAGACACAAAATCACGTTCACGAAATAGCAAAGGAAAAAAAATTCACAATCCTTTGCTATTTCAATCTTAAAAAATTCTTCAGTTAAATACAACAAAAACATTCGATTATTTTCCAAGTGAATGTTAGGTAATTTTTCAATTGGTTATGTCTGTTTCATTAAAGTTTAAATTATAATCTAATAAAAGATTACTAAATTTCAAGTAACTAATGTATAAAATAAAAGCATTCGCCAATTGAAGCTAAAAACAGATTATTTGGCGTAAAACTTCCAAACATCCTGACGCCAACAACCATTCAGTTATCTTGTGATGAAGAGCAAACTCTTTGCACCAAACGCGAGATTGAAACGACAGATAAATTTAATTACCTAACCTTTAAAAGAATAATAGTAAAGTACTTATCACCAGTAGTGCCACAACACCTGCTCTTCATTTCCAAAAATTATCGTCTGCTTGTTGTTATCTGCATGATTTCATTTCCTACCAGAAGTAGTAGAAGTTATTTTCAGTGAATGAGGAACGATCGTCGGTTAAAGGTGTTTTATGATTCATAATATCTTCTATTACAGAATGTAATCATGTGGGGTCGACTAAGTTCGTATTCGAAGAAGTAGTTTGGAAGGTGGACAACAGTGTCTTGCGGGGGCGTTGGAGGAATGGAACACAAAGGAAACTGATGAACATCAGATTTCCTGATTTTGACGCTTATTCTATGCTACGCCTTTTTTATATTAAAGTGAAGGTGTAGGAAAATGGTGTAAGTCCACGATAAAATCTTTTACGCCGATCTTTTTAGTTCTTAACCTTTCATCAGTGCAAGGGTTGGTGTTTTAGTAGTCAATAACTCAATCTACTTATTTAATATAAAGAGTAAATGATATTGTAAATACGACACCAGTGGAAGCAGCAAAATAATGTGAGTCATCACAACCCCATTTATTATAGCCATTAGTAAATAATTATCAGGCAGCATTTTTTTACTATATTCTCGGTAAAAACATATTGCTAATTAATTGAAATATTAATTACCGAAATAATTTGAATCCTTTTATTATTATTTATATGTTTTTAAATGCACAGTGATGGTATATGGGTCCTTAGTGATATTTTTGCCTCCCTCCTTTTGAATATAAGAATATAAGTTCATAGTAAATAGATACTTTTTTTCTCAACATTTAAATATCATTAAACTAAAAAACTCACCAAATGTGTTTTTTTTTTGCTTTCCATTTTTGCTGTTATTTTTTATTTATATTTATTTATCTATTGTATCACTTTTTTAATCATGCGTTTCATATAAATAGGATCCTATATATTCATAATTAGGCTTAGGAGTAGCGCTTCTTCCACGTGAACCAGGCTTCCCGGGTTGAGTCCCGGTTTGGGCATGGTTGTTCTTTTGCGTTCTATCTGTGAAGTTTGTAAACTTTCTCCCCAGTGAAAAGGGATTGTGCGAGCTAATGTGACACATGAAGAAGCTAAGTCGTACTCTTGGCTCTAATTGGCGCTACTGAAAAAATGACAAACTCTCAATCGTTTTAAAATCGCTGATGGCCGTCAGCGCGCTTGATTATGATAAGTGTTATTGGTAGCAACAACAATAGAATCATCTTTAGTATAATAAGTATTTGACAGAGGTGCCTAAATACTATGGTATATTAATACTTATTCATATCATTTTTTAAATTTCCATTCAGTTTCCTACTTAAAAAATGATATGAAAACTGTATATGTTGCATCTTATTCTAATGTAATACAAATATTCTGTTAATACAAATATTTATCAATTATCCAGTTTTCTGTGAAACAGATGGTACTTTATGCAGTGTAAAAACATATAATTTAAAACAATAATTATTTTATTAGGTTTTAAATACATATTTTTCTAGACTAAAATTTATTACAAAAGTATATTATAAAAAATCACTTTATAAAATACCATCCATACCGGAAACATAAAATACCATACCAGAAACATATTTTAACCATAAATTTTCAATTTTGAACTTATAATAGATATGTAAATTAAAAAAATATACGTATTACGACTAATTTATAGAGAATAGCTTAAAAAATGTAATATAGTCAGAAAAATTTCAGAAAAAAATGCATTTAAAAGCCCTTTTTCTTTTACAATTTATAAAATATTTATCATACACTAAAAAGAACAAAGGAACACTAATTTCATCTTTAAAAATCATTTAATATTATTTACATAGGGCTAATCCACAAACCCCAATTAATCACATGGAAATTGATTGTACATAAAACAGTAGACTATTTTTAATTATAAGAGTTTGTTTTCAGAAATAGGAAGTATTAAAAACACATTTCATTTTTTCTGATTCTAGATCCCCTCCACTTAAAGATATTATAAAATTAATTCCTTAAAACAGACCCAACGTAATTTTCAGATAAAAATATCAAACATTTTGTTATTAGTTAAACTTTTCTTATTTCTTTAAACCATGTGAAACTGTTTATCCTTTAATTAATTTTTAGTTAGATAAACAGCTGATTTTTACCAACAACAACAAAAAAAAACCACTCAACTCCCTATCATTAATTTAGTATTGATTGTGTTGTACCATATTTTTCATTATTATGGTATGTTTAATTTTTTAATATCTTATATTTTCCTCGTAAATCTAAAATCACTATCAAAGATTGCTTCATAGGTAAAAATTATTGTTATCTTCTGAACGTCTAGCATTTTCAATTGAAATCAGATAAAAACATTATAAAAAAATTAGAGGTAGCTGTTTAAAGTACTATTAACAATTTATAGATCTTCACATTTTCTCTCTTAATGATTTTAAATTTGTGAAATATTTATTAAGTATCTTTAAAAAAAATAAAAGGGTTTAGGAAAAACCGAAGACTCTCCTTGTATGGTGGTGGCAGGCGCATATTAAATTTGCCGTGTTCACAAAGTCCTCCATGTCGAAAGTAATACCACTGGGGGGGGGGGGGTGCTGGGTCGGAGGCGATCGTTCTCTGTTCCAGATCTAAATTACGATATGTGGATGGATGAGTGAAATGCAAGAATAATGCCGGCCCCGTAAAAAGGGTTTGTGACGTATGTGAGCTAGAAGTCAGACTGTCCCTCAAGTGCCCAGAGGTCCCTACCCTTAGAAACAACTGCACCCCTTTTTCCGTTGAAAAGCGGAATACGAGAATAACATAAAGTACTAACAATCTATAGTATATATATATTTCACATTTCCTACTTATAAAACTCAAAATATAAAACTTAATAGCATAATAGTCGAAACTATTTATATAAGTTTGATTAAAAGCTAATTTAATGATTTTTACTTTGCAAATACACAATCAACTGCTTTACAGTAAAAGTCAATCGATAATAGTAACTTCTAATATTAATCAATTTAGAAGTATTAGCTTCTAATATTAATCAATTTAGAAGTATTAACTTCTAATATTAATCAATTTAGATCAATAACTTCTAATATTAATCAATTTAATTAAATAACTTCTAATATTAATCAATTTAATTAAATAACTTCTAATATTAATCAATTTAATTAAATAAAGCTTTAATTAAAAACCATTGTCCGGCTTTTACATGATTGTTTGCAGACGTGTCTAAATTAGTGTATAACGGTTAAAAAATGACTTATCATAAATTAGAGTCAAATTAAATATTCAGCATTACGAAATGTTATCAGTAATATTCTTTGTTTGAGAGGCAATTTTTACTACTCATTATATTTTTAGTGGATCTTTATTGAAGGCGACCCATTGTAAATGATGTCCATTTTCTTAATTGACCATTCTGCAGTCTAGCAAAAGGGGTATTTACTAACATTTCAAGTATTTTCAATGTTATAATTTTTTTAAAAAAATCCTTTCCTTTCTTTTTAATTTTTTTTCAATGACTCGTTCAGTTTAATAAAAATTCGACGATATATCTTACTGACTCGAAGGAAGAAAAAGAAAAAGGGAGAAAAAAATACTGCGGTTTCGTAGCAAGATCATGAAAGGACTTAAGTCACTTTTCATTCGAATTCGACCCGAGTCCACCTTGAATAGACCGGAAATATCCCTGGCAGTAGTAAAGCACATTACTCATCTTTTTCATTCACGGAGGGGAACAAACACATCCCGATTTTATTTTTTTTACAGCCTTTATTTCTTTCATATAGTTTTGAATACCTGTTGGATTTTATTTTCTTGATTCATTTTTTTTACGGGTAACCTAAATTTAAAAAGATGGATGCAGGCGTCAGGTGATTTGTCAAGGAGGCAAAAGCGTTATTTATCTTTAAAGCTTCGGATATGTTGAAATGTGCTGACGTCTGTCTGGCTGCGTTGTTAGCACTTGCCTAGAAGAAGGGTGCTTCAAGTTCAGGCAGGCATTCACCTCGCTACGGGAAGGCGGGCGGGATATTTATCATGCTCGAAAGTGATATTCAAAATACAAGGCTCTGGTGAGCAGTGTCTGGCCATCGGCGAAAGCATCATTTGTGAGCGCGAGGCCTTATGAAAAATGAATGAAGCGATGGGGAAGTAGCAGGTGAGGACAAGAGCGAACCGCGCAGTGTCTGCTATTGTAATTTCACTTATCATGTCATAACTATGAAATAAATTGTACTCTGCAGGGAAAAGACCAAAGGGTAGATGGGAGAAATCTGAAGAGATGGATGGAAAGGGTTTGGAAATGGAAGCGTGTAAAACTGAAAGTGGTAATGAGTTTTCCTGAAGAATAAAAGAATATATAAATAATAAAGTTCCAGTCATCTTCTATATCTGTCTCTATCTATGTACATATGCATTGTGTTGGATAGAAATGAAAAATTATGCTACCTTGGTAATTAATAGATTAAATGAGCGTGCTCCTATGAAAGGCAAACATAGTCAGTTACTGCTGTCGTGATGTTTAAATACACAATGGCAGTTTAACTTTTAATGTAACATTCAGTTGATTATCTTGAATCATATGTTAACTATCAATTAATGAGTCATTTAAAATTTATTAGTTGTCTGAAAGTCAATAATTACTTTTTACTCTTGTAAAGATGAATTATGTTATTTCAGATAGCTATAGTACACTCTTGAGTGTCCGATTCAAGACTATCCGGATTCCGTAGAGTCCGGACTAGTTCTCTTTTTCGTAATTAAATGAGAAATCAAGGCTTCCGAAGCATTTGATGCAGGCATTTGATACTATCCTTCCGCGTGCAAAATATGTTTTGACGAGAAAAGAGCAGCATTCTGCCCATTGTTCTTTGTTTCATCATTTTGTAATGGGCCTCAATTTTTGCTGCTGTTCCTCCTGATTGTAACTGCATAGTATGTACAATATTCGTAAATTGCTCTTGAGGTTGTACTTTATGTTTCTTTAAATGTACCACTGTGAAGATTCTTGAAATGTGCAGGGTAGTATATAAACTTATATAAATTGCCAATATTATACTTCTATTTTAATTCGACACATTATCGTGAACATGCTCTATGATTCACCACGCCATGGCTGTATTCACATTTTACCTGGCTTGATATAAATGGAGGGTTTAGTATATAATAAAAAGCGGGAAAGAAGTCTCGAAGAAGAAGGGTACAGGAGTGTTGCATCAAATACCCTTTCACGCGGCAAAATCCACTCCATAGTAAAACATATTCACAAATACCAAGACCTCTCCGAGACCTACACTAGTTGAGACCAGAATTCCCCGTGAGAAAATCAGCCAAAATTATAACTTAAAAAGTCCCTCAAAAGTGCAGATCTCATGATGGAAATCAAGACCCCAGACCCAGATGGACGCTACGTATTTCTGACTCTATAGTGATTGTTTATTTGCTATACATATGTTCACTATTTAATTTGTCAATCCCCTCCCCTTTTCAGTTGGTAATCTAATTCCCTTGTAAGTTCAACCCATAATCACCATTTGTTTCAGTATTCTTGTCCCCTCTATCCAGTTATATCTTCAGAAGAAAAAAATTGAACAGATTCGTGTAAGATTTGACACCGATGGCATTCTCTCTGGAAATCCCTGAATGCTGTATCGTCTCTCTCATTTTTTCCCCTTTAACAAATTTTTCCTTTTTTCCTTTCTCCCAACTTGTGCTCATCCAACCGGTTAGATAACTTAGCGTTATAGGCACCGGGGGTCACATGATGGCGTTATGTTATATTATATAATAAAAAGTGAGAAAATACTTATTAAATTTATTATAGTGAGTTTTAATATAAAAAACTGGTATCTCCGGGTATTGGTATCCGGCTTTTTTACTATTCGGGCTGCCTTTCTGCAAAATAAGCCGTATACTCGAAACTGTACTGTTTGTTGAAAATAGTTTTTGGCCATGTCTTTCATACCAAAACTGCTATAGTTTTCAATGTTCTAATTTAAACCTAAAGCATTGTAAAACATTTTTAAATTTCTTAAACTGCGGTTTCTAATGTATTGCCTCTCACGATAAGGGTATTCCAGGCTTACCAATTGGGATAATTCCTTCCCGACGTCCGGGCATAAGGATCTTCCACATGATCCAGGAATCCCGTATCTCTGGGTTCGAATCATGGTTCAGGAAGGGTTGTTCTTCATTTGTTGTGTCTGTGAGAATGTGAAATGGGCCCCCTCCCTCCTTTAAAAAGGGGTTGCCGAAGCGAAGTCGATGTGTGAGTAGCTAAGACGTACTCTTGGCCTTAGTTGGCTCTACTTAAAACAAGAGACGTACAATCCGCTTAAAATTGCTGACTGCGTTAGCGAGCTTGTTCATGGCAAATGCCATTAGAAACAAGAACAAGAAAAATTCCTTCCCTACTATGAGTTGCTTCATAAAACTATTATTGATATTCGCAGAGAGACAGGAGAGAGAATAAACTAAATTCTTTTTTACCCTTAATCTGACACTTTTTTTATCTTTAAAAACCATACAATGTCAACAACAAAAAAATGTTAATGTTTGTCTGAATAATTTGCACTTCGTATAAAAAGATAATGCAAACAATCTCGCTTATTTTAATAGAAGAATTGTTTCCATATTATTTAACTATTTAAACATGCATTTTGATAATTTTTAAATATATCCGATATATATCCTATCAAGAATAAAGAGTTCAGTGCGATATATGCACAGATCTCGAGAATATTGCTCAGTAAAAAGATAAAGCTTTATTTTAGGATGATGATTATAGGACTCTATGAACGTAACTATAAGTCTATGTTTATTCTCCTTAACACTTTATTTAAATCTTCTAATGTTATTTAAGTAATGTTATTTAAGAGTGAATCGAGCTGAATGAATAAAAAGTTCTTTTAGGGCTAAAGAAATTCGCTTTTTGTAATAGAAGCCAAAAAAAAGTAAATTTCTGAAAAATAAGGATTTTTTAGCAACATTTACATCATTAGTAATTAAGGTGAGATGTGCCAAGTTTTATTTACTAAAAGAAAAGTATGGGAAAATCGTCAGTATAAATTTGTATGTAACTTATGTAAACTTAAATAACATCATAAAAACTTTTTCAAAATTAAGAAAATATTTCTTCGCTCATGAGGTAAATGTATAAAACGATCCAAACAATTACTTCTGTGCGGATAATGTTATATGGCTTAAGAAGCTATCACCACATACTTTCCCACTAGTGAGTCAGTGGTGAGACGACCATTACTAGAAAGTGTGTGAATTGTTGGTCCTGGTGATGTTAGCTATTGTATTTAATGCGCCTGACGATATTTGCTGCAGGTAGAGGGCGCGATTGGTGAAGAATGTTGCTTGGTCGAGAGTCACCATTGTGGGTGGTGCCTAAAACTGATAGGATCGATCTCACAATGTTAGGGTTTGTAGCCGAGTATCAAACCTTTAGACAAAAGTAATTATTTGTGCCCGGTGGAGTTATTTGGCTTATAAAGCTTTCATCCCATGTTCAAGAGTAATATATTTCATGATCTGAAATATATATATATATATTTAAACTGACATCCAATTCGTACATGAAGAGTAAAATATCTTTAATATGACTGTGTCTTTCATTAGAATCGCACAGAAAAAAATGAAATTTGAATATTTACAACTCTATAGTTCATGATTACTAAGACCTAAATAATTTTCATTTATGAACAAAATCAAATTGACAATAAAAATTCAAAAGCTTAGATTTTAAATTATAAAAATTCTTGCAATTTATTTGTAAAAGAAATAAAAAAATATTTTCTAAAACGTAATTTTTTATTAAATCTACATTTTTTAGTGATAAATAGATTAACAAATTTTCATATTAGACTATTTACCTATGTTGATTGATTTTCATTAACTAACTCCATATTAGGATAATAACATTAATAATATTTCATATAAATAAAATATTAGTATTTTCATTCAATTTAGCAAATTTTTTAAGGTTACTTACCTAAACTTACACAAATTTCGACCCTAAATCTTATCCAAATACTTTTTCGACAAGTATGAATATTTTTTTATAATATTTAATCTAGCTCAATAATTTTATATTTTTTATTATAAACTAATATAATGATTTAACAGCCTTTACCAGAGTTTTAAACCAAAGTCCTTGTTTAGTTGAATGTTATAGATATATAACTTCATATAAAAGAACTGAAACAACATTTTGTATAACCATTATTT
>JAOUZG010019144.1:7478715-7499936 GCA_026289955.1 Argiope argentata
TGAACGATTTTTTCAGCTTAAAGCTAGTATCTAACCTCAAACACTACATGATTAAAATATGTTATTAATTTTCTTCCTTTGATTTCATATACTTATTTGAGACAGATTTTACTGTCACTTTTTTTCTTTGTGAGCGAATGTTCTACAAGAATTAACTATTTATCAGATTTGGGGCTCCATATCTAACGGTCTGACATGCAGAATGTTATGTACGAATTTTGCAGCTTACAGCTAGTATCTATACTCAAACACTACCGGATTAAAATACGTTATTAATTTTCTTCCTCTGATTTCCTGTACTAATTTGAGATATATTTTAGTGTCACTTTTTTCTTTGTAAGCGAGTGTTCTCCAAGAAGTAACTACATGCCAGATATGGTGGCTCTATATCTAACGTCTGACATGAAGAATGTTCTGAACGATTTTTTTAGTTTAAAACTAATATCTAGCCTCAAAAACTATACGATTAAAATATGTTATTAATTGTCTTTCTCTGATTTCCTATACTAATTTGAGTCATATTTCCTCCGTATAAATTTCTTGAAGTATTTTTGAAATTCAACTGACACCAATGTAGAACTGAATAAATCTAAAATGGAAATATATCTAACATACAATTTATATCTCCAAATGGTAACAGATATTAAATATTGCCATCTTTTATTCATACAAGGGAAAAAAATTACAGCAATTTTCTTAAAAACACGAATACTCATATATCTATTCGCAGGAGTTTTCGTAAAAAATATCCAAAATCACCACATCGACACATCAAATTCTTACACAAATCTGGTCCAACATGTGACATGCCTGTCAACGCAAGTGGACCACCCCTGGAGAATCCATAATTGGTCAACACCGACAAAATCTGCAATTACCCGCCGCTACCGTATAATTACACAACGTCCCTCATTTTCTTCCACTATACTAACTTTCAATTCCTTCTTCGGAGAGTATTAAGATTTATTGGGTGATAACGCAAGCCATAATAGCGGAATCAGCACTAAATTATAGGCTTGGATATGGGATTAAATGCTTGGGATGGGGAAGGTTGCAACTGATGTTTTTATTTATGTTTCGCTTCTAAAAACCTCTTTAATTTGAAGGAACGTGGGAATTTGGACCATTTCTGTCAGTTGAATAGCTAATATCCATTAGAATCCGATCAGTTTTGGATAATAGCACATTAATAGCTGAGCGGTATGCGTTAAAAGTTCTCATTCTGGCGTAAATTACTTATTACAACATCGCGTTTGGATTTATTTCTTTGAGGTAAAAACTACATAAACTGAAAATATGGTATACAATAATTAATTTATTTTGTGATATTAATAAAAATTCTCTGATAAATCAACACATTATTAGAATAATTGGTTAAATTAGTAAATAAGTGAGCATAATATGAATCAATCGATTTCCAATTTTTCTTGATTTAAAATGGATTTATAATTAAATTACTATAGAAAAAAAATTCAATTAAATTAATTCAATTCTAGAATCAGATTTAATTCGATTCATTTACGCATTAAAATACCGATGCAAATAAAAAGATACAAATACTATCGAAAAAATCATCAATGATTTCTCATAAATCCAAAATATTTTACATTATACATTAGTAAAAAAATTAGAACAATTCAATATACTTAAATATAAATGCTTATTCAAAAGCTTTCTTAACTTTTAGGAAAAGCTGAAAACAATAGAAGAAAAAAATGAATTCCACGACGAATAATTTCAAGGTTTCATGTGAGATCATCATTATTTTTTAATCCATTATTTGTTTTATTTAATTTAAGCCATTAATCAGTTTAAACCGATTAAAACCAATCACGAGACATCTCTATCTGTATCTATCTCCCCCCTCCAGACACCCACCCATACCTTTCTACATTATTGTGATAATATAATTAAGAGTTTGCACACTTTGTATGGTTATATCTTTTGATGTAATTATCATAATTTTCTAGGATAATGAGTCTTTTTTGGTAATTTCCCCTCTTAATTCTGTATAGAAATAGAATAATAGAGTTATAATACTGCACATAATCATGAAGGGGAAAAAAGAATTCTTTAAGTAAAGATGTGGATAAAAAAGGAAAAATTCTTACTAATAGCCTAAAAATACTTGTTTTTCTTTCTAGTGATATGAAATAGGATTGTAATAAATTAGGTTCGTCCTCTTACCATTTTTGTATCTATAATCGGAGTAATGATTTTTATTGGAAGCTGAAATGAAAAAGGAATATCTTATTTTTTTTTGTCAACAACTTTTGTCAATATTGAAGAGTCTCTGCTTAAAATTGAAAGCTTTTGTGAATGGGAAATTTGAATGAGCCTACATTAATTATTACAGCTTTATATACCTTATTTTTAATAAATTGCCGGAAAAATAAGCATTGTTTTTGAATTAAAAAATATAATATTTTTGGATTAAATTGCAAATTTAGTGAAAAATTGTTAGATAGTTCAAATGCACTAAATTTTAAAATATCTGTCTGAAACAAACGATATTAGAATTATTCAATCATTGTATAGTAAATAAATAAATAAATAAACTTATTCTGCGTAATAATTTTTTTTGAAATAAGAGATTTCGAATATTTTTCAATATTAATATTTAGATGAATTAAATTTGATTTTCAAAAGAACAAACAAAAATGAAAATTCCGTTCTTTATGCATATCAAATATATAAATAATAATAACTCCTTATTCCAATATTGTTCAGGTGTAATTGTCTTTAATAAAGACTGACTTTTATTGAACCGACTACAAATTATACAATTATAGTATAGTTTATCCTGAAATACACTGTATCAAGTAAGCATTTATCACAACAACAATACCCTCAAGTCTCCTACGGTTTACCACAATTAATGAACGCAAACACGCAACTCAGAAAGCACGCCAATTATTTCCAATCACGCCTTTCGCTGCAATGACACGCGCATGTACCAGTACTGGCTGCTCACCACAAGCAAACAAAAAAAGAGCCAAACTACAACAACCATCCACTAGTTGGAAGAAGTGTATCGCCAATCCTCAGGGCGTATTCTGCAGAAGATTGTCTGTGACCTCTTGCAGTCGCCCCGGTATAAGAAGAAGACAGATAATCTTGTTCTTTGTCGAATAGAGGGTGGAGGAGACCACGATTTCTGAATGAATCCTCACAGGAAGCGGTGTAATCACAATGCACGTGACAGGAACGCGCGCCGTCCACGTGGCAGATCCCCCTTTTGAATCAGAAGATCCAAATGCTCACTGCTTCCCTCCTCCCCTTTTATTCTTTTTTTATGCGTGTGTGCGCAATGGAACTCGTAATAAGAAGGATTTCGTTTTGTTTTGGCCAGTCCAACTGCTTGAGCAGAAGAAAGGCAAGTCGTATTGAATGTAATTTACGTTCCATGAGATGGACTATTAAAGTATGAGGTGCTTGTATGGCGAAAATCTCATTTTAAAGACCGCACATATCCTTAGAGACTTCAGGGTATGCAGTAATTATTTTGAAAAATAGTCATTTGCATTGCATTCAACATTCAAATTAAATATTTCAAATTTTAAAAAACATTTCAAATTAAATATTTCAAATTTGAAAAGAAAACATTTCAAATTTAATTATTCAAATTGAAAAAAAAAACATTTCAAATTTAATTATTCAAATTTGAAAAGAAAACATTTCACATTTAACTATTCAAATTTTTAAAAAAACATTTCAAATTTGAAAAGAAAGCATTTCGAAATTTAGATACATAAGAGATTAGTTTTTAAAAAAATCAAGAAAAAATCATAAAGTTTGAACGATTTATTTACAGCCGAAAATGAGAAATCTTCATAAATGGATGGATATTTCTCAATTTCTGCGAATAAACATTATATTCATAAAGTCTGGTTTAAAACTGATCATACCAACCTTAACTTATTGTACAGTAGAATAGAATTTTTCTTTGATTTTTAAAAAAATTTAACTTAAACATAGTAGCTAAAGATAATAAAAATTAAAGATAATAATAATTAAATATAATAACAATTAAAGATAATAATATTTAAAGATAGTAATTAGCAATAAAGAAAAATAAGAAATAATTTAAAAAAACAAAGAATAATATGACGCATATAAATAGAAAAAAAGATAGAGAGGCAAAAAGTGTAACAAAATTATTTTTTAAGAAAAAAGCAAAAGAATTTTCTCTGTTTCATAGAGGATCGTTATGAAGGGGTTTCACGGTCCTGACATAATTGCACCCTCATCTCAATGATACATTTCTTTATTATATCATTCACCTAGATTATCATCGCAATTTCTTTGCTGACACAAATTTAACAAATAATTTTTGTTTTGTTGGTAAGTTAAGTACAAAAATGCATTTGTACAAATTAGAACTTTGACAAAAAAATCTTTAGTTAGAAATATGCATCAATAAATTATTAATATTAATGATAAATTAATATATCAATAATTTATAATAATAATAATAAATTATTAATATTATAAACAAGTAAAAATAAAGCACTAATATAATATTAGATTTTCAATTTGAAATAAGAATACTTGCTTGTTAAAGGAATTATTGATGGTTATGATGTTAATCATATTTCATTTATAAATTATTTTTGAACAGTTTAACATTTTTATGTATCTCCAAAGCTTGATGGTTTCCATAAGCACTCGAAATTTTACAGTGGAATTTAAAAAGAAAGACGAAAATTAGAAGTTAAAATAGTATCAAGGAAATAAATAGCTGAAAGAAATTTTATTTATCTTGTTGTTGTTGTGACTTATGGCACTTGCTATGGAAAAGCCCCCCGCTGATACAGCAGCAGATTTAAGCCGAAAGGAGCGTCTCTTGTTTTTAAAGCAGTGCCAACTAGGGCTAAGAGTACGACTTAGCTACACACTCACCACATTTGCTTGCACAGCCCCTTTTTACGGGGGGGGGGTGCAGTCACAAATCTCACAGAAGAACAATCATGCTCAAACCATGAACTCCTAGAACATGAGGAAGATGCGCTACCTGTGGGCCAGAATTATTCATCTCAATTATTTAATATTAGATTTTCACTTGATACTTTCATTATATTAGATTTTCAGTGTGAAATAAAAATACTTGCTTGTTAAATAAATTATAGATGATTATTTTGTTAATCCTGTTTCATCTATAAATTATTTAAGATGATTTTAACATTTTCAAGCTGCTCCAAAACATGATGTTTTCTATGAAACGAAGTTTTAAAAAGTGATTTAAAAAGAAAGACGAAGACTTGAAGTTAAAATAGGATCAAGAAAATAAAGAGCGGAAAGGAATTTTATTTATCTTAATTACTTTCAAGTTAAATATCACTGTTTTAACTTACGAACTTTTTTCATCAGAAAAATCAAACACTTTCTGATTCCCCATCTTCCTGAAAGTACACTCCCTTTGGAATGAAACCACAAGACAGACTTCACACTTTTCTAGACCAGGATCTTACCGGGGGATTCAATCAATTAATATTGTGGTTAAAGATCCCCTTTTTCCTCCATACCACCCAACGTCACCCAAAAGGAGGAGGGAAAAAACAGAAAAAAAAGGCCATAATCAGACCACAATCCCAAGGCAGCACTTAATAGACCGAAATTCAGTGGGTGTTCTTGCTGGGAGCATCGAACAATGCCAACCCAAAGTGAGTCAATAGTCCACCTGTAATTATTCACCGAGAATTCTGTAGGTTGTGATTTATGGGGCTAAGAAGGCCCCGGATCAACTTAATGACAATACTTAGCGCCGCCCTACACTGTTGAAGATGTCTCCTTGAATTTGTGCCTGAATTTGGTCCCCGCCCGGACACGCAGAATGCATCATCTTCAAAAGGAAGGGAGAGGGGCCCGTCACAGGGGATTCGGTTTTTAAAAATCTATGGAAGCGGTAGGGGATGTAATTTTCCGGAACTGGTAGAAGATTGGTTTCTGTTAAGGTATCTTCTGAAGTAATCATTCATTCTTAAAGTCGTTTTAAACATAAGCGGGGGAGTGTTATAATTGCAATAGAGCAGAAAAGTCCAATTCTTCCAGTTTCACATTTTAATAAATATGTTTTTTAATAGCTTTCAAGAAGAGGATAATGGAATGGATAGATACCAAATTTGAGAGAATAAAATGAATAAAACATCTAGCAAGCAATAAATATTTTTTTCAGCGTTTTAAATATATTTAAAAGGGATCTCTGATAAAAGAAAAGTACAGTTACGTAAGGTAGGCGTCCAGTTGTTTGAACGTTAAAGTCACATTAAAATAAGGGATCTCTGATAAAAGGGAAATATAGTTCCATAAGGTAAATCTTCAGTTGTTTGTATGTAAAATCACATTAAAATAAGGGATCTCTGATAAAAGGGAAATATAGTTCCATAAGGTAGATTTCGGGTCATTTGTATGTTAAAATCACACTAAAATAAGGAAATTAAAATAAGGAAGTAAATAAGGATCACATAAAAATGAAGTATAGTTCCATGAGGTAACTGTGCAGTTGTTTGTACGTTAAAATCGCATCAAATTAATTTCATTTTTTTCTAATGTCATTTTTTTATATTTCACAGTAAGTCCTCACACAGTAAGTTCAGCGTTTTAAACATATTAAAAAGGGATCTCTGATAAAAGGAAAGTATAGTTACATAAGGTAGATGTCCAGTTTAAACTTTAAAGTCACATTAAAATAACGGATCTCTGATGAAAAGGAAGTATAGCTCCATAAGGTAGCTGTCCAGTTGTTTGTAAATTAAAATTACTTAAAACAAGGGGTATCTGATAAAAGGGAAGGATAATTCAATGAGGTAGGTTTCCGTTTGTTTGTACATTAAAATGGCATTAAAATATTTTTATTTTTTTTCTAATGTCCTTTTTTTAATATTTCACAGTAAGTCATAAAAAGTTAAAATGTATGCAAAACCAGTGGATTAATCTCCTCAGAATTTTCTCACATAATTTTTAATAAAGAGGTTATCTCAGTGGACTCCTTTTATGGTACCGACATACAGTAATTACGAAATATTAATTTTTGGCGTAGATTTAATATTTTTACTGAATTTATCGTGCCATCCTTGGGAAGTTATTTGGCGATTATTCCTTCTCAAATGTTAATAGTATCCAAAATAAATGCTAGTAGTATCTCAAATGTTAATAGTATCCAAAAATCTCTTTTGCATATCAGACTTGTTTTTCCCAATAGATTGTAACAAAATTTTGAGTCGAAACTGCACTTATAAACATGAAATCTTGTACCAAATTTGATATATTTAAGTCATTGTGTTTTTTGAATTATTTGTGTGTTATGTATGTGTTTATATGTTTCTGAAAGTTTACACCAACAAACGGGAAATCTCTTGTCGGATTCGGCTGAATCTCTAATAATAATCTATGCAATAAACGTTAAAATTGTGTACGAATTTTATTTATATAACACCTTCTGTTTTATTTGTTATAGTTTTAAATTATATTCGAACAGCTGAACCGACAGATTTCCTCTGAACGTATTTTGCGCAAAATTTGACAGTAAATTATATGCCAAATTTCAATTGCCTATCAAAGTTTAACTGTTTATCTGTTTACCTTGTCCCACAAAGACAGGCTGACATTTTCCAAAAATATGTTTTTCGAACCAAGAGAAGGCTGACACAAGCAGAATTATCAAACATTCTATTTCGAATTTTTTTACATCAGAAAGTTAAAAATGGAGTCAAATTACAATAAAATAAATAAACAGATAAACACAAATAAGACATTTGTAATTATTTTAGTCTCGCTTTTTTTTATTCGTGTCATTTGTTAATAATTCATAATATAATATACCAATTAAAATTATTGCTATAAATGGCCATAAATATTTATAAAAATATATTGTTATTTCGCCTGCTTTAGTAATCTACTCTTTTTACTGATGTTTTAAAAACTTCTAAAATACTTTGCTGTTGAGAATTTTCGAAAATTAATATATAAACTATTCTAATATAATGTATCAAACTGTGAACAAATAATTTAGTATAAGAAGAATTTTTAATAAAAAATTAGTCTGCTTTAATTGTAAATCAAATAAAAGAAATTCAAAGAAAATATTAAATTACTCTAATATTATTTCTAATTGAATATTGGGGAATAAAAAATGAGAAGACCATTTCTGATAATGTGGAACCCAAAAATTTCCATCACTAGTTCTTCTTATTCTTTATAAGTTCTTCGTTATTTTAATTAAAGAAAAAAGATTTTGATGATATAAAATCCGACAATTTTATAAAATGCCCCAAAATTTAAAGTATAAAAAACAAGCGCGTCTAGTTCTTTTCATGAAACATATAATGCATTTGATGATTTCATCTTACAATAACTCGAGTTAAAATAATAAAATGTGTTGTTATTTCTTTTACTAATTTAAATAATAAGTACATTGTTTAAGCAATTCTAATGTTTGGCCGTTGAAACCTGTCATTATAAGTAATGCTCATCTCACGTAAAACAAAATAAGTAACTTCAGGGCATCTAATTAATCTTCAGCACACCCACATCGAACGAATATTACAACAGTTTGTTGTAGGTGGAACAAAATGGGCAAATTCATCTTATTTTTAATAAATGCATACAATTCGAATTTAGGTTCACCCTTTTCCGAATTTCACCGATACTCGAAAAATACGAAACGCCCTTTACCCCTCCTCTCAGCCAATCATCTTTGAATGATTACTGGCAAATTTCATGTAGGTATGCGTTCAAAAAATGCAACACTTCTTTTTTTGAAACGAAAACAAGCAAGAGACCGATCTGTCTAATTTTGCGTTTGTATACTTTGGTGGATACAACATTCGACTCGTCCGCCTACATCTGCCTATACGGGGCCTATGTTATCCCCCCGTGCACTTTAAAAGATGAGGTCATCGGGTCCGGAAGGGGAGGTTCCCTTTTTGCATTCATAAAAGGACAAGTCGTCCTCTAAAGAAAACGATAATGTCCTCGATAATGGTAATTGACTAATGATTCTGTGTGGGTATCCTTTTCTTAGGTACAGATAATAACAATAATGGAGAAAATAGACGAGGTGACTCCCTTGCAAAATGGTCCCACTAAAAGAATAGAAAAAACAAAAAGGATCACGTGATAGGGTGCTCGGATTTCATCTGGTTGATCAAAATTTATAATGAACAATAATATTAAAATTGATACACAAGAAGTGATGAACCAAAACCCAAGTATTATAAGAATCACCATTAAAATTAACCATTTTAAAATACAACTATCATGATGATTTTTCACGATCATTACCTAATATTGATAATAAGAATAAATCAAATTAAGTAACTAGGGTTTAACTTCATGAAACATTTACTTTGTATTAGAGATTCTCTAATATGTTAATTTGTAATTTCTCTAAAAATTTCTTGTGATAACCATATCCTGTGATCAATAGTATAATAGTCCGAATCAAAAACTATCATTAATTAGTTGTTGCTACCATTATATCAATTGCTCAGGTGCCTTCCTCGTAATCTAAACGTGGTTCAAAATTATGAGATTTATCCCAAAATAGAGATAGTATTGCTTTAAAAGGGATCTTTAATAAAACTGAATTGTTGGCTGAGATGCATTCTTTAGGAGAATTATTCTTTTTTTATTTTTAAATTATCTTGGAAAAAACCCATCGGTTTATAAAAATGATAAATTTGCATACAGAAACCATAAATTTTTATGTAAACAATTATACTTTATTCTAATTTCACATCAAAAAAGGAATGATATTGCCTGAACTTATTTTTTAAAATCTAAAACTTTTATCGTATTTTCTTTTTAATTCAGGGATATGAACTAAAATCGTATCTATCAATCCTTCTTTTCACGGCAAAAACTGTAATAAACCCAAGGAGTACTTTCATTGCCAAGTTTTATAACAATTAGTGCCGGCTTTCTGGCACAGAGGTAGCACATCTTCCTCGTGTCCTGGGAGTCCCGGGTTCGTTTTCCGGTCCGGAAATGGTTGTTCTGTGTTCTGTCTGTGAGATGTGTCCCTGTACCCCCCTGTAAAAAGGGGCTGTGCAAGCAAATGTGGTGAGAGTGTAGCTAAGTCGTACTCTGGACCCTAGTTGGCGCTATTTCAAAAACAAGAGACGCTCATTTCGGTTTAAATCTGCTGCTGAATCAGCAGGGGGCTTGTCTATAGTAAGTGCAATAAATAACAACAACAACAACATAATAATAGTTAAAAAGTAATGTTTAGAAACTTCTCGACAATTATCATTTATATCATGAATACAGTAAGTATATCGTAAGTAGTGTTAACATAGTTTTAAGTATAAGTGATAATTATCTTTCTTGATAACCAATGTGCAGGTGCTGCTCTCATTGAAATGATAAAAAAGATTTGATAAATTAAGAAAGTTTAGAGAAGATTATAGCAACATGTTTTCTTTATATACAATACTACAGAAAATTAATTTCTTAGAAATAAATGAAAGAATTTTAAGTTTTATAAAGAAGCAGTATTTTTAAGTTTGAAGAATAACATAACTCTAAAATCCGGATTGTCAAATATAATACTCTAAATAAAATAATTCCATAAAGTCTTTACGTGTATAAATGAGTAAAGATGAAATAATGCATACGATTAACAATTGTTTTATGCAGATCTGTTCAGTCAGGAATATTTTAATGAAGTGTCATTCAATTTCAAATGCAAATTGATTGCGCATGATCCAATGATTTTTTTTCTAAAACAAGAAAACATGAAAAATGGGAAATATGTTAATATTTTGAAAAGCAGTTCTTATAAACACTAGATTATTTTAAATTAAAACAAAATTCTGTAATTCAAAAGTAAAAGAAAAAAAATTATTGCACAAAAGAAAAACATCTGATAAAGATCTCCGGGTAAGTACTATCTCGTCTTCCCTGTGCGGAGCAAAATCCTCCCAAAAAGATCTTGTCAAAAGTCTTGGGATTCTGAAGTGAGCGATGTGTAAGTACGGAAAATATAAACAGAATTATCTTAGTAAAAGATTCAATTAATACGTTACAAACGAATTTCCCTTTATTTTTAAGGAATAAATGTGAAAAAAAATTAACAAAGAAACAGTTAAGGAAATATTCTCTTGGCAGTTAATAAATAACCCAGATAAAGATTATTTGGAAAAGGCATGGTTCCAGCTATTCAAAAAATTCAAATTCATTTACTCAGGTTATTCAGAGGTTTTGTTAATTTTCGCTTTGAATCAGGGCTTGACAAAGGCAGGGGCATACGGTGGTAGCTGCCCCGGGCCCCCACATTAGTGGGATACCCAAATCGGGTAGATATTTTATTTTACGTTTAATTATTGAAAGAATGTTCTTCATTACTAAAGTAGTAAAGCAGAGGGGGCCCAAAAAGTTTTTGCCCGGGGCCCCAACTAGGCTAAGTCGGACCCTGCTTAAAATGAACGGATCCTGGTCATCCATCTCAATTCCAACTGCCGTGGTGACTAGT
This sequence comes from Argiope argentata, assembly GCA_026289955.1. Classification (NCBI taxonomy): domain Eukaryota; kingdom Metazoa; phylum Arthropoda; class Arachnida; order Araneae; family Araneidae; genus Argiope; species Argiope argentata. Next base: position 7,490,189 of record JAOUZG010019144.1, read on the forward strand.
GGCTAGGTTTGGATTTCAGGGTTTCAATTTCGAGATCCATTATGATCCAGAATGATCCATTATGTGTAAGGATCCAGTATGCATTAAATATGCCGAAGTGTACCACATGCCCTAATGGTGATATGGTGCGAAATTCTGGCACAGAGGTAGCGCCTCTTCCTCGTGTTCTGGGAGTCCCGGTTTGGGCATGGTTGTTCTGCGTTCTATCTGTCAGATGCGTGAATGTGCCCCCCTCTGTAAAAAGGGGCTGTGCAGGTATGCGGGTGTGTATTTCATCCTCATATCAGCTAGAAGTCAGACTTCTGCTCTCGGGTGCTCAGGGGTCTATCCACCCTCAGAAGCTACTGCACCCCTCTTTCCGTGGTAAAAAGCGGACATGACATCATTATCATTTATACCACAGCTCACATGCTATTTGAGTTTGCTGAGATTTTCGCATATGCATGGATAAGTGCAAAGAACATATACTCCTGTTTACGCATTCGCGAATCATAGTAGGAAAATATTTAAAATTGCAATAAAAAAGATCCCTTTTAATTTTGATATGACTTCAATATACTATAACCTACCCCAATAAATATCCAACAAAATGGCGCAAATATCTTTAATAACAGTTAAGTATTTCTTGAGGTTTTCTCTCTCAAACATATAGACGCTTTTAGGAGACTTCATTTTATACTATATTGAGGTACATGGTTCAGATAATTAAAAGTCTTATTCAAAACAATAGTTTTTTTAAAAAAAAATAAAATATGAGCATAATTCTAGAAATTCATTTCGCATTTCAAAACAAATTTTCACAAAAGTGTAGGGAGTTTATAATAAGTTAGAATTTTTTAGAACAAGTTTCGAATAAATAAGGATTTTTCAGCTGAGGAAACTCGTATTGAAATCATTTTCTAGTACTTTATTTGAGTAAAACTTTATTTTCCTTCAAACTTTTGACATTAATTCCATATATCATTGTCTCTTATCGTAACCAAATACGTAACCTTGGCCACGACTCAAGAATAGTTTCAGTACAGGAAATTTCTATCAGCGTTTATATTATCAGTTAAAGCATACCGCAGGCATAAACAAATTATATTTTTTCTTGGGGATAATGTTCGTTTTTTAAAAACTCTGAATAATTTTTAAACTGAGTTAAAAGTTAATACATCATATCGCAAACATATAAGAAATTATATTGTTTTATTTTTTACTTCAAATGTTAAAATATTTTAAATGATTATTTAAAAAAGTTGAAAGTAAGTTAAAAGCAAAAGTTTTTCAATCATATAAAAAATGTATTCCTTTATAATTTTTCTCAAAGGAAGAAATTTCTTTAAAATTAAATAAATCAGTTATGTCATTACTGATTTAAAATTAAAAGTAATTCTAAATTTTTCTTCTCACAATAACTAAATTCAATTTTCTACTTATTTATCCCATAATCAAAAAGGAATCATAATCATAATTATATTTTTAAATACGCCTTTAATTATAGTTTGGTAATTATAGCATAATATTTCACAGCATAATTGTGAGTGTTTTTTTTTTCTAAAACTGTTTCAAACTTTTCGAATACTTTTGCATTCAAAGTTATTCCAAGTATTTGATTTTTTTTTAAATTTCAATTTTAATTTGCAAGGACAAAATGATACCATTCAAAAATCCGAATATATGAACAAAATCTATTTGAAGTTAGAAGTAGCAAAGGGGAAAAAAAAGAAAGCTTTTTTATATTTTTTCAAGAAATCAGATAAGAAAATATGACAAATAAATTTCTAATATTTTCAATTCATATTTATTTAAATATTGGAATTCAAAGTGCTATTCACATTGTAATTGATATTTCCGTGTGGATTTAACTACACAAAACATGATCAGAAACGTATTTCCTCATCGGCTTCACTTCAAACTGAAGTGAAAAGATTGTCTACTTTATTTTGTTAGAACTTACTGTAAAGAATTTTAACTTGAAATTTAAAATAATTTTTATACTTGAAATTTCTATTCTTGTATGATCTAAACGTAAGAAAGACAAATAATTTAAGATAATAGCTTACCGTTGATTTTACCTCAAACCGAAATGTAAAGATTTCAAATTTTATTTCACAAGAAAATAATGTAAAGATTTTTTTCTCAAAGTTTCACCACCGTTCTTATTTTTACGCTTATTCCTTTTCGTAACTAAAAAAATAAATAGTAATAAAGATGAAAACATTATAAAATTAACTTCCTCCAGATTTTTTGGGGTTTATAACGTCTGAAAAATATTTTTCATGAAAACAAGTTTTATTTACCTGAATTCTTTGGCTTTTTCTCATCAAATGAATTCGAATTTAAAAATAAATATTTCCTCAATCTAATGGTTATTTTGGTGTAAATTACAAAAATATGGTTTTAAAAAACACTATTTCATAAATATTGCATACTTAATTATAAGAAATTATCTTAGTTTTCACGATCACTTCGAATATATATCGATCATTATGAATTTATCTCAGTAACTCGCATCTTAAACCAATATTAACATTAACCTGAAATCTTAAAGGTTTCTTTCCAAAAGAATTCAGATTTATAAATTGATATTTTCGGCATGAATCTGTTTTTTTTGTATGAATTACAATTAAACAAATAAAAAAACTATTTCTCTACCATTACTCAATTAATTACTTGTAAGAAATACTCTTAGTTTTATTGATTGCTTTCAAATGTATCTATCATACTATATTTATTTCCGTAACATGTCTCTTTATCTCATGCTAACATTATTGAATTACTAAATTATTTCTTTTATTTTCATTTATCATTAGAAAGTGCCGGCATCCTGGCACAAAGGTAGGGCGTCTTTGTCGTGTTCTGGATGTCCCGGGTTTTCGTCCCGATTCGGGCTAGGTTGTTCTTATGTGTTCTATCTGTAAAGTGTTTGAATATACCACCTGTAAAAAGAGGCTGTGCAAGCGAAAGTGCTAAGTGAGTATCAAAATCGTACTCTTGGCCCTTGGGGGCGCTATTTGAAAAACAAGAGACGCTAATTCGACTTAAAATCACTGTCGACTGCTTTTCCAATTGCCATTAGAAACAACAGTCGGCTCTCTGGCACAGAGATAGCGCGTCTCTCTCCTTTTCTGGGTGTCCCGGGTTCGAATCCCAATTCGGGCGAATCCCAATTCGGGCATGGCTGTTGTTCTGTGTTCTATGTGTGAATGTGCCCCCTTGTTAAAAGGGGCTGTGCAAGTGAGTGGGTGTGTGTTTCATTTTCATATGAGCTAGAAGTCAGAGTTCTGCCCTTGGTTGCTCAGGGGTCCATATCCTCAGAAGCTACTGCACCTCTCTTTCCGTGGTAAAAAGCAGACACGACATCACCACCATCCTCATTAGAAACAACAACAAACACAATACCATTATTAAGTGCGTATAATTATTTAAATTCGAAAGAAACCAATTCATATTTCATAATATATTTGCCACCCAGATTTAATTTTTGAAATTAAGCATATTTCGGATATAAATTTGCACATACTGTTGGTATTGAATTGCCATATAGCTAGTACCAATTTGAGTATATCTCTATTGTGCATAATAGTTGGTACATATTTGGCTAAATCTCTAATATTGAATTCATCATATATCAGGTACTATAGAAACATGTTAGTGCTATTGAACTGGTCATAGTGCCGGACAAAATATATGAAAAATATGAAAATATGTAATAAAATTAAGTATGATATGCGCAGTTATACTTATAACTGTGACAATGCATGGTCTATCTTTATTCAGTAATTTTCCATGGCATATTTGAATAAAAATAATATGAGAGATATATTTAATGGGTTGATAATTTTTTTTTTACTAATATACAAAGATTTAACTTCAAATTTTCATAAAATATTCTTTTCGCACATGTTTATTTATTTAATTTGTTCCATTTTTGTGATGATAGATTTTAGCAAAAATTACACAAATCCTGTAGTGATGCAATTTTGTAATTCCATACAGTTAATTGATTTTCATGACAATATTTCTATTTTAATATTGAAAAATTTATAACAAGTTGATGAATTAAGTTTTGATTTCATTTGAATGGAGTAGCAAAATACTGAATTTGAGAAAAAAAATAATGTAAGGTTTTTTAATATTTATATTAATGTATTAATATTTAATTTATAAATCCTCGATAATAATTAAATCATAGCTTTATCGGGTATTTGATTCTCTAATTAAAATGTAGCGTATTTTTAAAATTGATTTTATTTAGATTTAAAGGAACTGAACTCTTATTCTAAAGAACAGCATTATTCGAATTTACTTATTAAGAAGGAACCAGGGGAAAATATTATTCAATAAGCATTTCTGTAATTGAATCACAAGCATTTACAATTCGAGCTCAATTCTTGAATAAATTATCCAAGATAAAGTAAAGTATTGCGTTAACACAGTCAGTTTATACCCATGTACGTGTTTGCAATGATACAGCTTATGAAAACTATCATTTGAATATATTCAAGCAATTAATTTTTTTTGAATAATATACATTGCCACAAAACAACCGTTATGTTGCAAAGGATGCATATGTTTAAGAAAAAAACATGGAATTGGCATTGAAATGACTAAACCACAAGCATGTAGCCTTGAACGCAGTTTCAAACAGAGAATTTCAGCTTTCCTCGTTAATTAGCTGATTATACTTATTCGTTCAATGTTACCTTTATCTGTAAACGGTTGTCAAGGAAACGGAAAAAATTCCACGCTTTTTTAAAAGAGCTATGTAAGATGCTGATTGGTTACCAGATGTCCTACCAGGATGACACGTCACATTAGAACAAAGAATGAAATCAAGAAAAAAAATATGGGCGTTGTGTCAGACATTATGCTAAGCATCTAATAATGATCATAAAATCTGTGTTGCATCTAATTTTTCATTCAAAAATGTGGTATGTAAATATACAAGATTCAATAAAAACTTTAGATGAAACTATGACTAAAACTTAAACGGATCTTAGACAATTAATTTAAAGAAACTAAATTGTTAAAGGTATTACGTTGCATTCCTTATTTCTAGAAGGTTTCAAAAGAACGATCAAACTTATCTATTATTTTATGATTATATGCATTATTAGCCAGTGGATGATTCATATCGTGGTAATATTCTTGCGTTCTGAGTTTAATTTTGTAGCATACAAAAGAAACGGTATTACGTAGTTTCAAATATTTTTTGACTTTTATTGATCTAAATTATATTTTATGTTATTGTGCTTGAATAAATACAGTCATATAAAAGAACAAATTATCGATCCTATAAAGAGTGTTTCAAATTATTGCATTTTTGATTGATTAGAGCAGAGGTTCTTAAGAGTTTAACGAAAAATTAATTTATTGATGTAGATTTCATTAAAAAGAGAGTACATACAAAGCTTTTAATACACATACAAGTTGGTTTTGTGTTCTATTAGTTAATGGGATACATGAGTTTGGTTGGAATTAACCAATTTTTTAATGTCTGGAATAAGCTTTGTAACACACAAAACAATGTCATTTTCCAGTGTCAAAGGATTTCTTGATTTTGATTTTAAATTTATCATTATAGAGAATCCTTGTTCACAATTGTAATATGTAAAAAATGGCATCAAAGTTTTTAATGCTGTTGTGGATAGTTTTGGATATTCCTTTTTAATACGTACCCAAAATTTGTCGACATAAGTTTTCTTAAAAGTTACTTTAGCTGACTGATCACTTGAAATCTCTATCAGTTGATCATGATGACGGACACTTAGCTCAGCTTTTGTTACAGTTTGCTCTCTGAATGGATTGCCTATCCCCACAGCTCTACTCATATCCTTAACTGGAATGTAATCTGTAAACTGTTCAATCAAAGTTTCGAGATGAGATGATACTAGTAAGGAGAAAGATAAAGTGTCAAGGGATGTGGCGCCAATACCCGACATATACTAACTCTTGAGTACGTGTAAAATTTTCAAAATATCTGTCTAAACTTTAGACAGAGTTATTCTAAAAAGGGGGGTCGCAATGTCTAAAAGTTTGAGAACCCCTGGATTAGAGAGATCGACAAATGGTAAATGTATTGAGGGCTCAAAATTTTATATGGATGATTGATTTGGTATAAAACATGTGAACTAAATTTTAAATGATGTGAACTAAATTTTCTTTTTGCAATATATATAGCATGACGAGTGTGGGTTTATAGCATGGCATATAGCTGAATTGCAGCATTGAAGAATAACAGAATTCCGTTTTAATTTCTCGTTTTTTTTTGTTTTGTTTTTCTTTCTCATGATTCTTTTTTCTTTTGAAAGTATTTTAATTATCAAAGCATTCAAACTCGAAATTTTGAAGCTTCCACACAGTTTAGAGCTTCCAAAATCCGAAAAAACATTTTTTTAATATATTCCAACCTGTATGTAAATACAAAGCCCCAAAAGTTATTTGAGCTATTCTAATAAAATTTAAAATATGGCCTTTACACCAAATTTATAAATTTCTATAACATTAAAAAAATACATTCAGAGTAAGTTTACTTGTCTGGTTATTATAGAATAATTTAAACACATAAAGAGCATTAAAAATAAAATTTTGTGCATAAAATGAAGGTATTTAAAAATTAATAATTAGAAATAAACATCTTTCGACGTATACTCTCTCATTCATGTAAATACAATAATTCAAAAAGGCAAAGATAAAGTCAATGAAATTTAGCATGTGTTGCATGGCTACAAATATAGTTCCATGAAAAAATGTAATTGAAAGTGGACAGAAAAGGAGGGTAAAAGTACTTATCCGATTTTCAGATTTCTCCATCATTCGCATGTCATAGAATAATCGCCAAAACATCTGATGATAGGTTCGGCAAGAATGGTAGATTCACGCCACAAACCTATATTTCGTAACTAGTGTTCAACAATACCATTTAAGACATACACAAGCGTAACTATTACCTTTACCAATACCACAATTTTATGAAGGGGAGGTGGAGGATAATATCTTATAGAATAATATAGAAAGTGTGCGAGAAAACTTTAGGGAAACCATTCTGTTATTTAGTCATTAAAAGCTTAACAAATTCTTCCCGAATGCATCGGGAATATTATGATTATTTCCTACATTATAATATGAATTTTACATTTTTATTATAGATTAAAAGTTGTATCTTAATCACTTCAATATTGTAAATGAAAATGAAAGTTTACTTACCTACGTTACGCCATTTTTTATAAAATCTATGTTTTCATCATTTCTTGTTCGGTCGGTAACAATCAAATACTTTAGGCTATTTATTGGATCCTATATCCGATAAATAGCTTTTGATAGAAATTAATATATGCTTTTTGTTAGAAGTTAAGTTTCGAAAACTCTGATTCGAACCCAAATAAAATCATTCTCATTTATCATCAGTAAAAGAAGACAAAAATATATAGATACAAAAGATATAAGAATTAAGGATAAGGAAGATAAGAATTAAGATAAGATTAAGATGTAAGAATCTTATAGAAGATCTTTTGGAGTATCTTCTATAAGATTTTCATATCTTATAGAAGATACTCCAAAAGATCTGAAAGATATAAGAATTAAGGATAAGATTTTCATATCTTAAGAAAGATACTCCAAAGGATCTGAAAGATATAAGAATTAAGGAAAAGTTTTTTTTTTTTGGTAGAATTAAAATAATTTTTGAACAAGTAATAAATGGAAATTTTTCGGAAAGTCTTGTTGTGTTGTTACTTATGGTACTTGCCATGGGCAATCGCGCTGGAGGCAATTTTAAGCCGAATGCGCATCTCTTGTTTTTGGAGTTGCGCCAAACAGAACCAAGAGTACGACTTAGCTACACACTCCTCGCATTCGCTTGCACAGTCCTTTTTTACAGGGGGGGGGGTCATTCACACACCTCACAGAAGAACAACCATGCCCTAACCTGAACTCTAACCCGGGTCGCCCAGATCATGAGGAAGACGCGCTAGTTCTGTGACTGGACGCCGGCTCGGACAGTCTTAAAAATATTAATGTTCGGAAAATATTTCCTCTTTATTATTGGAAAAACATTATTTCTAAAAATTTAATTTCATCACTCCAAGTAACCTGATAATTCTCAAATAAGGAAGAACAAGTGGAAATTTCTGGGAATAAAATAAACATTATTCTTTTATAACTCTCTTCTAATGCTAATTATTTTATTCCTAACGGCATCATTGTAGTTGAAATGATGTCAAATAAGTGATAACAGGTAGGGTAAAAAGAACAATCACATTACGTGTTCACACTGAAAAGGAAATGCCTTAAATAAAAAATCATAATTTATGGTTTCGCACATTATAACAATGTCATCGAAATTTGATCTTTTGTAAAAAATAGTCTTTCAAATCATGTTGACCAACTTGCTCATCACCAACTCAATACCCATATACGGTGTCGGAAAACTTTCTCTCTTATTACGCGCATAATAACAAAAATTGCATTCTGCATTCATATTTGGGACAAACAGTTTGGCACGAGCGTTTGATTCATCTCTCACCACCTTGGTGCCAACCATCTTCAATGCCGGGCGTGTTTTCCAACTCTTTGAAATCGGGAGAAAAGAAACTATTTTAGATTTTGTTGATTTCTGGCACAAAGCACCACTGAAAGATGTAGGATGGTGTGCCTGAAAGGAAATCTTCGAAATTCACTCCTCACTTCGGGACGCGTGGGACAAAAAAAAAAGAATCATTTATTGATGATCAGGCGTAACTTATGATAGCAAAAGATTCGATGACTGGCTGTTCGACAATTGTTTTCTTAGTTTTGTTCCTTTTGGTGAACCAAATGGCGTTTTTCGGTAGAAATGGTTTTCTGCCGCGTAGGGGTCGGTTTTTTTTACCTTTCTGATCAGCGAGTGGGCTTCCATGAAAAGGTGAATGTTACTCACGGGATCAGAGGTTAATGCTTAACCAACTCATGCGAACGAACAATTAATGCAGAATACATTATACAAAACTATCACTTTTTTCAAAAATATATGAATAGAGCTGGCTTACAGAGCTTGTACACCAACACGCTCTTCGAAAGGTCATTTTACTTTCTCCGGAGTCATTAGCCTAGTTATTGCTTGTTAATAGGAGGAAACTCCTACGTAAGAAAGATAATGATGTTTGTGACTCGCAGTAAACTATTGTGATTTCTGTAATCGAAACGATATTTCTTGGGTTTATATATATATGAAAAAATTGTTTTTGTTTGTCCTATTTTTTTTCTACATTTTCAAGTCAATGAGTCTTCTAAATGCAATTTCACCGATTCCGTTTGTTTGAATGTTATGAATTTCTTTTCTCTATTGATTAAATATTTTAAATTTCAATCAGCTGATACAGAAGGGAAATATTACTGTATAAAATCGCCAGAATTTTGATAGTAAAATTTCTGAAAAATATGCACCGAAATCGATTCGAAATAAAAAAAAAATATTTTAAAGCAATTATTTTAAATAAAATTATGTATCAAAATTTCTTGGGTTTATATATATTAAATTTTTTTTGGTTTCTCCTATTTTTTTAGGAAAAAAAAAACATTTTCAAGTCAATGAGTCTGCTAAATGGAACTTCACCGATTCCGTTTCTTTGAATATTATCAATTCATGTTTTCTATTGATTAAATATTTTTAATTTCAATCAACTCATACAGAAGGGAAATAGTACTGTATAAAATCGTCAGAATTTCGTGAGTAAAAATTCTGAAAAACCTGCACTAATATTGATTTGGAAAAAAACTATTT
>JAOUZG010019144.1:7500036-7510922 GCA_026289955.1 Argiope argentata
TTCTTTTTTGTCCTATTTTTTTAGGCGAACAGAATATTCTCAAGTCAATGAGTCTTCAAAATGCAACTTCACCGATTCCGTTTGTTTGAATGTTATGAATTTCTCTTCGCTATTGATTAAATATTTTTAATTTCAATCAACCGATTCAGAAGGGAAATATTATGGTATAAAATCGTCAGAATTTTGTTATTAAAAATTCTAAAAATTATGCACCGAAATTACTTTGAAAGAGAAAAAGAACACAATTTAAAGCAATTATTCTTAGCAAAATTATGTATTGAAATTTTTTATCAAGTTCATTATAATTTTTATCAAATCACAGTATTCTAGAGCTAAAGTTTGCTCTCTGTTATCAATTAAATAATGTCTGTACAAGCTAGAGTAACCAGAGGCATGATTTAATAGGATTGTTTCACATGAAAAAAAAGGCACGCATTAGAAATAATTTTTATATGATTTTCACATTATTTTTTGGTATATTTTATAACCATAAACACCAAAATAAGAAAAAGAATTACCAAAATAAGAAAATCAATTTATTTCCTTTTAGTTTATTGTATTTTTATTTACAACTATTGCCCATTAAAATAATTTTATACACACTTCCAAACTGGGAAAAATTTAATTATTTAAAATAAAAGATAAAAATGTTTTATTTTTCAGAATGTCTTAGTTCCCACATTGGAAAAAATAGGATAAAAATCACTTATTCATTAAAAATACAAAGTAGCCATGAAATAACTTCTCATTTTTAAAGCGAAACTTGGCTAACTTGCCAGGTGGCCTTCGGTAATAAAAAATATTCAGGTTCCCATTTTTCAAATCCCTATTCAAAACCAAATATTATTTTTTCGATTTTTTTAATAACTTGATCTTCGATAACGCTCTAAAATTATTTTAAACAATGGTTGATTTTGACGGGAAAATTCGAATGCACAACCTTTAAAGTTTAATGAAATAAAAATTAAGTTTTGAATTGGTTTCCACAAATATTTTAAGCTTATTTTCCAAAAATATGTTTCGTAAGAAGTAAAAATAAAATTAAACCTTCACAAGTGCATTAAATGAGAATGAAATAATTTGCTATAATCAACGTGTTACTATCACCTGAAAAAATTAAGAAATTAATAATTAAACGAACTAAACCTAGAAAAATATAATTTTTAGTACAAGTTTGTATAAAATGATATAAAATTACATTTTCTAAAAAAATGTACCAGAAAATTTGCTGTCTTTTAAAATATCAATCATTCTGTAATATTTAATCCAAAGCTGCTGCAATATTATTTCAATAAGTGGAAAAATCGTTATTGAAATTAGTCATCTAATTTTCTAACTGCTTTTTTTTTAAATTTTCCGTAATTTGTGCTATAGTTGGGACACAATATTTAATTTAGAATATTTTAAATCATAATTGTGATAGTGCAAATTTGTGATGTCCCACTGAAATTTGTTTTGCGTGTTATAAGCTAATGATTTTTTCGTAAAATACGTGTGTAATTTTTGTTTCATTAATAAATAAAATTAAGAATTTGAAAACAATGTAAATAAAGTAATTATAAAAAAATCCTAAAATTCTGTAATTTTATTTAGAAGATTCCATTTCCTGGTATGTCTTTTCTATATGAATATTTTTACTTAAGATTAGTACAGAACCTAACACAATTGAAACAATCGAAAAGCAGTCAACTTTGGATGGATCTAGACCAAAATTTCAAGCAGATAGGAAATTTCAATGTTATATTAAATTTTATTGGTTATTTTATTAAATCTATAGGTTTCTAACCATTTTTGGTTGTTTGCTCGTTTGCTGGGAATATTAATTGTGCTTAATTCCATTTACTACTTTTTAATTTAACTACTTTGTGTATAAGATTTCATAAACATCCTAAAAAAAGTAATTTTAATGATTAAACTGTAACAGAAAATAGAGACATGCTATTTTCAGAGCATAGCAGTTTAGATAAAGAAACGTACTTTCAAATCCTTATCTTTCTTATTCTACGTTTATACTATTTCTTTTAGAAATTTAAATAAAAATGAAACAACTGATAATAAACAGTCTCACAATCAAATAGTTACCTCAGTCATAACTTTTTATTTTATGTATAAATAAATTATTATTTTTCACTCAGAACTAGTGATTAAGCGACTAAGGGATACAACAAAAAGAAGCACCTCAAGTTTTGAAAACCGTCAAAGAGACAATCATTTATTTTTAAAGTTCAAATATGGTGAAGGGTGAAGTGTCTATATCTTAATCCAGCCGGCATTTGTATATCTAAACGTCTCATTACGAATAGGGGTTAAATATTGCCACCAAAGTATCACTTGCTTACCCTTACTCCGCAGCCCCCGATAGGACACCTCGAAAACAGGATGAGATGCTTCCGACATTATGATTGAATCTCGCCACTCTAGAGAGTACACTAATAGGTGGAGTAGGCTCCACCCATCAGTGATAAAACTTACTTCCTACGGGAAGAGTTGTACCGTTACTGGGGAAAACCCTTAGGACTCAATCGCAGTTCCCGACAGTATTGCTTTTGCGACGGTCCATCATTTAGTATTTGTTATCCGTGGGCCTTCGGGCGGGTCGGAGGATCAGTGATATGATTTACCCTAGCTACGTTTCATTTTCGATGAAGTCATTGAAAGAGAAAGTATTCTATTCGTTAAAGCGTTTCGAACTTGAAATTTTGATACAGAAGTCTAACACATTGGAAGATGAAAATCAAAGCTTAATTCAACAGTAAAAACATGCGAAAATGTACAGTCGACCTAAAACCACATTAGTGCTTGACTCTGCAATTTGTAAATAACACATGACATGTAAACACTTCATCTCATGTATATTCTGCCAATAAGCTATGAAATATTCTAGAAGGATCAGACTTTGCTCCCGACAGAGATACCGCCCTAATTCTTGTATTTTCTAAAATAATCATTTGTTGTCGCCAATAGAAGGTCATCTTCTCGTGACGACCAGGGATCATAGATCTAGAAATTAGTCAGCATCAACTAAAAATCTGTACTTTTTACTTAAGATGAAAGACTTCATACAGAAATTATAAACAGATTTTTAAAATATCATTTACCCCCTTAACTGGTTTGCGCGTACTCCGTATGTGCATCGATTTATCTAATTTTGATAGTTGTATACAAAAAATAAATCATTCATAACAATTATAATTCAATAGTAAATTGACTTCGAATACGTAGATAAGCCAAGTATTCCATGGATTTCCGTTTGAATCAAAATAAGAAAATATTCCCAAAATAGAAGATGTCATCTTATTAGACAGTAAGGAAAATAAACCGAAATAGTAAGGAAAATAATAAACCGGATAGTAAGTAAAATAATAAAAATAAAATAAGGGGTTAAAAATCATACTTGTGGAACCAAATATATTATTGGATTAAATTCCATTTGTTGTTTAAATATTTGTTTATGTCTCCAACCTTGTGTGCATTAAATAAACTCTATCGTTATACGAATACATGAGCACTAAAATAAAATTTCATCTGTGTTCTTGGTATCAAAAGTGTATTAAATTTACATTATACGCATCAAATATCAGACACTGTTATTTTATGAGAAAATTATCGAGATGCTGACCACGAATTCAACAGTAATGTTGTTCTTAATGCGCAATAAGGATGCAAACAGATTCGTGAATTAATTCGTAATATATATATATATATATATATATATATATATATAACGAATTATATATATATAATTCTAAAATATTCTTTTATTTCCTGATCCATTCCACTCGTTATAGTTAATTAATTCAACAGAAGCTTTGTAAAATTGCTGAATCAGCTGAACGCCGGCTACTTTCCCACACTCCAAGTGTAGGGACAGAAATTAGCCAGCTAAACAAATTCCTCTAAATATCCTTAGGATTCTCTTGAACGAGCTGTACATGTGATTGACCTGCCTCAAAGATCAATCTTAAAACATGAAGGTATAAATTCAGAGGTCCATTAATTAATGTTTACATAATTAGGAGGTCATAAATGAATGTTTCTAAATATATTATTTACATTGCAACGCCACATAGACCTCCAACCACCAGCATATCCTTGAAATCGGATATTGCGCATTGAAAATGAAAGGTCGTCAAAGCAGGTTTGGCCGTGTTTATGTTGAATTGTCATTAGCTAATATTTATGTATTGTCAAGGTTAAGATAATCTCAGTTTTAAAATTATTATAACTGTGGCTCATTTTCTTTACTAAATTGACTGAAGATACATAATTATTTTCTCTGCCTAGAATTTAAGTTAATACTCCGCTCAATGTTCATCTAATGGCATATTAAAATCATACAGATTTCATAGATATAAGAAACCGAGACATTATTATGATGACGCCTAAATTCCGCATGAACAACAACCAACCTGGACAAAATAATTCACAGTATTAACGAGTTAAATAGACATTAATTGATGTGTATCTTCAAAGTTAAGAAAAATTAAGGAATGAATTATTATTGTAAATTTAGTTAATTTTCACAACTGAGTTCGCAGAGTATATGTATTCATGCACTTTTTAAGTGAAGACATGCTATGCTCTAATCGTTCTTTAGGAATGCTCATCTAATGGCATGATAAAACCACACGAATTTCATAGATACAGGAAAGAGACATTTTACTGTGATGTCATCTAAAACAGCTCGTGAACAAGCATTAATGTGTTAAACTGTCGTTAGCTGATAACCGTGTACTTTCAAGGCTAAGAAATGAAATACTATTAAAGCCATTTATCATTTTCACTACTGAGTTGGCAGAGCGCATGTAATATTTTTTTTATTGAAGTAAATACATATAGAGGCCTAATCGTTCATTAGTAATGTATTGTTCATCTAATGGCATACCCAAATCACACAGATTTCACAGTTGTGAGAAACAATCATTTTACTGTGATGTCACCTAAATCATCCCAGAGGACACCACAACCAACCTTTGTTGTAAAGATTTGCAGTAATTCTAAATGGTCCTAGAATCAATTAAGTCGATGCTTTAGGATTCGCCGACCGTCATTACAAGCAGAATACGCCATTATAACCCGCACAGAGGAAGAAAGGGGGAGGTTGAACCAAAAATTCCGGCTATTAAAAGATCGTTATTGTTATAGCATAAAAAAAATGGAGCCAATCAGAGGACAAAGGCAAGAAAAGACACAAATCTTAAAAAAATGCTGTCTTTGCTCAGGTTAAGGAACCTTGAAGTACTAATGACAATAGGTGTGGTGCACACCTGAGTGATTCACCCGCGCCGTCCTCCTATTGGTCGAAACACAAAAAGAACCAGGTATTAGTTATGTTGTGAATAGACTTATTATCATAATGACATTCTCAAGATGAATGGATTCTTTCTAAGGAGGGAATCGAAATCTGTTTTGTGGATTTCCGGTCGCGAGCCGACTTTATTCTTGTTGACCGTAACACAAAAGGAAGGGTCTTTTGTACCACGAGAACTGGGTTGGTTCAGTTTTCAAATGCCCCCCCCCTCTTGACATCTAGACAGTTGAAATATACCAATTTTTATTTTTCTGTTGTTGGTTTATAAAGTTTGTAAAGATTTTGGGTGAGTCAGTGATTTTTAAAATACAGTTGATGGGGGTAATGAGCGGAAACGGAGTCAAAAGTTAGGGAAAATAAATGCATCCTTTGATTACAGAATAAAAGAATTGTACGTTTCACGCCAAAAAAACACAATTCATTTAAATTTTTTCATAAGTCATTCATTATTTTTAAGTTATGCATCTTGTTTGATAAATGCTACAAAACGTTAGAAAACTTAAACGCCCAAACAATGCAGAAACGCTTTGAAACTGATGTAAAATATGTTAAAATATTTCTGAAAAGTTGATGAAAATTTAGACAAGGTGATAATTATATGCTTTTTTTAGAATAGAGAATGTTTGGCTCTTTTTTTTCTGTACATAAAAGCAGTGTTAAAGATATTCGAAACTAAAAATCGAAAAGTCGAACCATGAAAATATTTCAAGTTTTAACACTTTATTCTTAAAATTCGAGTTTAATTATATGAAATGCTGACGTATATATATATATATATATATATATATATATATATATATATAATTATAATTTCATATTTCATATTCGAACAGCACTTCATATAATTATATGAAATGCTGACGTATATATATATAATCGATATCTCTGCAACATGAGAGCATAAATCAACTAAAATAATGAAATTGTTTTTCTTGTGAAATATGCTTACAATCAGCTTTAAAAAGTTTGAAAATAGCAAAGATATAAAAATGATGTCATTAAAAGTCCTATTTTTAGAATTTTTTCTAGAAAAAAATTTTTAGGATTAATTAGCCATAACGTTATTCGAGTAAAAATATTAATTCTTCTCTTTGAATTTTTATTAAGAATATAATTAAAACTTTGGCAAAAAATTTCTTAAAGAATTTAATTTTGAACAATTTTTTTAATCACGTATACATAATTAATGATGATTCACAAAACAATTCACAGATATGTCAAACTATAGATAATATGAAGTATTTAAAAGTTTAGTAAAAAAAAAGCAGCTTAAATTACCTGTTAGTCTTTTTTATTAAATTTAAATTTGACTAAATCGAATACTGATTAATATAATTCAGTTCACTCTACAGATTTTACCGTTTCGCTTAGACAGTTTGACCAAATCAGGAACATTTATACTTTGGAAATTAGGAATGGGCAGCATTTTTTTTTAAATTTTTAATCAAAATTTAAAATTAAAAAAAAATTAGACTAAATTTTGACATTTTCACACTATAATTCTCCGAAATATTATGGTACAAAAATCACTACTGCGAGGTTTTAAATTAAAAAAAAAATTCTAACGATGTTAATGCAAATTTTTCTTAGTCTTCAAATTTTTATAATATTTTTTACGTATTATTTATTTAAGTTTCATTTTTATTTTCCAACATTAGATTGTTAGCATGGAACCGCTTTCATTGCTTTACCAAATGTTTAATCCCGGGATTATTTTCCATTGTTAAAAATTATGGGAGAAGGATTCTATTTAATGTATGTGTAGTTAATAAAAGAATAAAAAAGTAAATCTACTATACCGCGAAAGTAGAAAACCGGAGAACAAGACAATTACGTTTTTAATAGAGCTATGATAGCGTGGGACTGACATCCATTAAGAATGTTCATTCTTACAATGAACAAAAATATGAAGAATATTTCTACATAACCATGCAGTTTTTACTCTTTGCGGTCGGAAAAGTAATTCGATGCATAATTATTCACCTAACACATGGACCTGTTTATTATACTAAAAAATAAATACATGCAACTGCTTTAAGTTGAGCTTCCCTGAAAAATAAATTTGCATCATTTAAAAATTTTGTAGATGTTTTTAACAATTAAAAGTTTAAAAAAGGAATAAATAAAATGTCAAAACGATGCAACTTCTTGAATGGCGGCTGAGAGTAGGCTTACTACCGCAAAGGGTTAATGTTTGTCAGTTTGCAGGAACCATGGCTTTATGTCACAGAGATGCAACTCATATTTTATAAACAATATTCTTGGTGAACCAGAAGCTCATTAAAGGCGGCTAGCAAGAAATAAAAATATTAGTTCAACAACTCTTTATCAAAAGAACAGTCAAACACTTTTCAAATTTTTATAGTTAAAATTAACAAAAACATTTTGCATTTTATATTTCACAAGTAATTTAGGCATAGATGTTTTAGATAGCTAATTCATTTGCTGTTCGAGATAATTTGAAATCTCCACAGCTGTGAAAATTTACATCTAGACAAATTAATATGTCGTCTTTCTATAAGAATAAATGGCTATAAATTGTGAATGTTTCATAAATAAAGTTTTAAAACTTTCACTACTCATGTTGAATTAAAAAAAATATTGCTTTTATAAACATGCGCATTATAAGGCAAAAGAGTAGAACCAAGCAATACTGAATAAAAAATGGGAAAATTATATAAAAAAAAATTGTAAAATTCCTCCCACCCCCTTTAATTGAAATATTTAAAATATTTTCCTTGAATTTTTCTTCTCATTGTAAAAAAAAAAGATAAAAAGCAACAATTTCAAAAAATTTTCGATGTTCAAATATTTTTTCATCATCACATTTAGAATTATCAACCTTAGTTTTAGAATCTTATAAATGCATTAAGAACACTATCCAAGAAAATGTATAAAAAGACTCCCTTTCTTCATATTTAAACACTTATTAAATACGAGAATTGAAAAAATTATTTTATTACATAAAACTTTTAAGACCGGCGTCTTGACATAGAGGTAAAGCGTCTTTCCTGTGATCTTCCAAGGTTCAAGTCTCGTTTGGAGAATGGTTATTCTTCTTCTGTGTTCTATCTGTGAAGTATGCAATGTGGCTCCCTGTAAAAAATGGCCGTGAAAACGAATGTGAAATATCTAAGTCGTACATTTGGCACTAGTTGGCTAGTTGAAAAAACAAGAGATTCTCACTCAGCTTAAATCAACTGACAGATCTATCAGCGGGTTCATAATATGTCAGAAGTAACAACAGAAACAAATTTTTAAGAAGTATTTTAACCAAGAATCAAAATATTAATCGCAAACTAAATATGCTCATTTTTATTTTGATTTTATATGCCTTCTTTCTGGCACAGAGGTAGCGCGTCTTCCTCGTGTTCTGGGAGTCCCGGTTCAGGCATGATTGTTCTTTTGTGTGCTATTTGTGAGATGTATGGCTGTGCCCTCCCCCCTTGTAAAAAGGGGCTGTGCAAGTAAATGTGGTGAGCGTGCAGCTAAGTCGTACTATTGGCCCTAGTTGGCGCTACTTAAAAAATAAGAGAAGCTCCTTTCGGCACAAATCTGCTGCTGTATCAGCGGAGGGCTTGTTCATAGGCAAGTGCCATAAGTAACAACAACAGCATATTTTTTATTTTTATTAAAATTTTCAGGAAATCTCATCATTAAAAAGTCTCATCAAAAATAAAAATTAAACAAAAATTCAAAAAGAAATAAAATACTATTACTAAAGAAGAATATCACATCGAACGTTTTATTTTATAGGCTTACTGAAGTCAAAAGTTCCATATATTATTATTAAGCAAAAAAAAACACATTTAAATTGTGCTAGCAAAAGAAACAGAAAAAAAATTAATTATGAATGGCAAAATTCTTTTCACTAATTTCTCTTTTCTGGAAATCTTACCGATGTACGAATTCTCATTAAAAAATCACACAAATAATCTAATTAAATGAGTGAACGAAAGCATATTTGAAGGCTCTCATCACAAAAGAGTGCTCTCATCAGTCCATTTCTGAAGATCAGCTACATTTTAATGGTATCTAAAGATGAAACAAATGTATTCTGTCAGTGTATTGGCAACAACATTTACTTAGTCGGACAGTGAGAGAGCAATCTGTCTGAATTATAAATAAGTGGAAACCCTTCTCTCCCTCTTCTGAAAGGAACGGATCAAAAGCAGGAAGAAATAAGATTAGATTACCAAACTGCACGAAATTTGAATTCTTTTTCTAATGTAGGTCACGAAACGATTAATTTGTGGATATCGATGCTCTAAGAGGGTTGAAGGAACTTGGCTGCCTATGTTCCCTTTTGGCGACGAAATTATTTTCCGTACTAGTAGCGATAGGCAGAAAAGACTCATTGTAGTTCATATTCCTTGCTTTTTGTGATCCAAATTGACGTGATCAACAGTCTTTGATTTCTTTTTTTTTTAAGTGAATCTATTTTTTGCGCTAATAATTCTAGTTGAAGAGATATTTGGGGGATTAAGCTCCTTTGTTTTTGGATTTCAGATTTAGATGGTTAACAATTTTTGTTTCCTCTCAGCGATGTGAACTATTTTTGGTATTAGTAGTAACCAAGAGAAGAGACCTTTAGCAGATGAAATTCCTTCATTTTTGGATTCCAGATTTAGATGGTTAACAATTTGTGTTTCCTCTCAGCGATATGAACTATTTTTGGTATTAGTAGTAACCAAGAGAAGAGATTCCATCACTTTTTGGATTCTACATTTAGAGAGTTAATAATTTTTGTTTCCTCTCAGCAATATGAACTATTTTTTTATTTGTAGTAACCAAGAGAAGATACCTTTTGCAGATGAAATTCCTTCATTTTTGGGCTCCAAATGTAGGTTATTGCTAATTTTTGCGTGCTTTCAGCGATATGAACTATTTTTAGCACTATTAATAACTAAGAGAAGAGATCTTTTGCAGTTGAAATTCCTTCATTTTTGGATTCAAGGTTTAGACAGTTAATAATTTTTGTTTCCTTTCATAGATGTAAACTACAAGTATATTTGCCATTAGAAGTACCTAAAAGAAGAAACCCTTTGCAGATGAAATTCCTTCAATTTTGAATTCTAGACTTAAGTGATTAACAGTTTTTGTGTCCTTTCAGGGATGTAAACTATTTTTTTTTGGTTTTAGTAGTAACCAAGTAAAAAGCTGATGAAATCAAATCATTTTTGTATTTTAAATTTAGGCTGTTAATTGTTTTTGAAAGCCATCAATTTATACCAGATACTTTTTAAAACATGTTGTCCTAATCATTTTTATTCCATTTAAAATATATATAGAATTCATTTTGATTTAACAAATAATTGCTCATGGTTATATTTAATTAAAATAAACCATCGTCGAATTAAAATATGCTATCGTCTAATGGTATATTTTAATGATATATTTAATAAAACCATCGTTTAATTAAAATATACCATCGTCTAATTCAGATTTATGTGGGCTTTTTCGTTCTCAACTGAGAATCTAAACTTCTAGTACTAGTTCATTTAGAGCATAAAGAAAAAGAAATATTTGGGAAATGAGCTTAATAATTCTTACACCAAAGAATTTGAAGAGTTAT